>BJBW01003150.1:109244-136038 GCA_004320125.1 Scolopax mira
CAGTCATTAAAGCAGCAAAGCTCTAGGACAGCTTTTCAAGCAAAACAGGGAGTTAAAGGACAATAGGAATTGCACATGATGGCCAGGGCAGTTCACCTCTCCAACAACAATAATCAGAAATAAACACACATACATAATTAGGAATGAGTCCCACTTAGTACTGTAGCAGTGATGACAAGAAACCAGTCTTTCCTGGAGCAGAAAGCAGCCTTTGCTGCACAATGTCTCCACCTGCTTCAGAGCAAGTGGAACTGGAAGCCCCAATGCCCCAGCATGGCATGGACACAGGCTGCCAGCAAATGAAGTGATACTAAGATGAAGCTACGACAGCCACGTGGGTGCCTTTTTGGGCACGCTGCATAGCTCATCAGAAAACAGGACCTCTCACAAGCATGCTGAACAGTCCTCCCTTCTCTTCACGATTTCTCCCAGCAAGATTCATCACACAAAAATCAACATGACCCTTTCATATTTGCAGTTGCCTGTCGCGATCCAAGACAGTCACTCCTTGTCTAGCAACTGATTACCACTCATTAAAGGAATGATGCTCAGTGGACATTTTTCCCCCCCTTTCTAGTTAAGCATGAAACAGGAAAAGAAGGGATACTTCTGTTGCAGCGTGCTTCATCTAAACCCTCTTGTGCCAAGTCCCCAACAACAGAATCATCATGTTGCCTTTGTTGTGAAGTTCAAAGCCTCTGGAAATAGACTGCAGTAATGGAAAGGCTGGCAGAATTAGCTAAGAATACTTCTAATATTTACTTTATTAAAACAAAAAATAACCAACACCATACAATGAAAACAGGCGACTTCATTCTATATATTTAGGCTCTGGCCCAAAATGGGAGCGAAGGCGATGTATAAAGAGAGGCTTTGTCAAGAAGCAGTGTGGTGTAACCTTCGGGCACAGAGCAGCTCTGTCCCTATCACAACGGCTTTGCCCAAGCTCACGGCCAGCAGCTTCCCTAACCATGTCTGCAGCACTGCACTGTGGAGCATACACCAGTTTCACAACTTTCAGCTTCTTCAAGGCAAGGACAGTATGTATATACCTCAGGAGTGCACGTGTCCTGGTCATAAACAGGACTGTCAGCAGTAATATAATAATTACAGTCTTGTTGGCAATCCCATGTTGTTTGGGAGCAAGGCGAGTCCTTCCCAAGCAGGAGGCTCGCTCCCACCAACAGGGAAGGCCCATCACCTGGGTGTGCTCCAAAGCCCAGCATTCAAGAAGACAGAGGACCACCCACCACAGAAGACATACCACAGGGCTCTATCAGCGTACAGCTGCGTTGAGGTATCACACAGACCATGTTTACTGCTATTTTGATCTCTCACCCTCAATCCTCCACTTCCTTTTGATGACCACAACCTCTCTGATGCAAGGTCAAATACATAATTGAAATGACACGCAATAAATCGAGCCCTGTCTGCTGAACCAAGGCACCTATATGCTCTCACCATACAGATCACAAGTAAAGCAGCATGTTAAACTGGTTGCAGGAAAACAGTCTTGTGCCAGCTGATGCCTCAGGCAAGTGTAGAGCTCTGTGGGATGCTACAACATTGATAAACATACAGCATGTGGTCACAAAACTACATTCGGAGCCAGTCACACCAGTAGCGAGTTACAAGCACGTATCAGAAGTTTGAGTTTGAAATCTCTCTCTGCAGCTTGTCCAATTTCATATGCAAAGAATAAGAGTTTGAAGAGCAGGGGCTGGGGGAAGAAAACACCACAATAAACCATCTTCGGACCCTTGGTATTACCCGAGGAAGATTTAAGAGAGACAATTTACCGTATAGAACTCCTGAGGTGCTTAGAGAAAGGTGTGCATTTAAGGAAGGAGCGAAAGTAGCTACCAAAGTGCCATTCCAAGGTTATTATACAGTAAAATCCAAATAAATATTCAGGTTGTACCTTTGCTGAAAGAGTAAGAATAGTTCACAGACATTTTTCCAGCAGCTGTGCACAAGATTATGGAGATGGGTTTTGGGATGGTTCAGAACAACCCAGTTTACATAAGCAAACTTGTTTTAATCCAATACGTTTTAAAATGTGCTTATATTGGTTTAAGCTGCTGCAAAACCACATTAGGTTGCTGGCTGCAGTGTAACAGCTCGATTAACACGCTGAAATGGCTCAACCCAAGGTCAGCCAAGGTCCAGAGACTGCACAAGGGAGGGTGCTGCACTGGGAAGCCACAGGTAGAGGAGAGCAAGAGAACAGCCCTACAGCAGCCAGCAGCTCCCCAGGCTTTGGCGGCTGCGGAGCCAGCCCTCAACTACCTTCTGCTGCCCAAGCTTAACCACAGCAGGTTAAGGTGCCCACGGGGCACCCACAGGTGTGAACATACTTCACTGCTCCGGCAGTCAGAATCTACATTTAAACAACACAGAAGTTAAACTGAGAACTGCAGCAGAGACATCCCCAGTGGTACAACGGGACTTCAGGGAAATCCAGGACTGTGGCGTCGTGCCTTGGTTCTGGCACACAGACAAAACCAAAAGCGGGGTTTTAGCCTCGAGATTCTGCTCTCGTCGTGATCCAGCCACAGGCACAGTACTCTGAGCACAGACCCAGTCCCATGCACCCCTGCTGAACTTTGACACTGGCCAAGGGCTGCCAGCAGACCCCAACCTCCTGACCATCTCCCATGCAAACGTATCTACAGCCCTGCCCACCTTCCAGCAACATTTCAGCCACTGCACTGCAGGACACCTGGTTTTTGTGCTGTTAGTCACTAGCTCTTTTTTGATAGCAGATCTCCCTTGGTTGCTGACTTCACACATTATACTGCACATCACTTTTAGACCTAGCTGTCCCCTCCCATCATGCTGTCTTCCAGTGGCACAGAATAACACTAGTGCCAACTCTACAACTCTACCAGCTCCTGTCTCTCTTCCCCCCATTGCTGGGGCAGGGACCACTGGTAGGGGGAAAGGAGAAAAAAAAAAAAAAAGAGAGAGAGAACAAGTGCACAAACACTTTTACATGTTAGCAATCCCCAGCTGCCACCAATCAGGGTGTGCCTGTAAGTTGTGTATCAAGCAGATAAGTATGCATAGTTTTCAAAGGAATCATAGTAGAGCAGCTTAACATCTAAATCAGACAAGCAAACCAAAATAACAAGGCAAAACCAGAAGAAAAACATTAGGGTAATTAGATGCAGATGCCTAAAGCTGAGCACCACTTCAGATGTGACTAGCAGCTACAGTCACCAGGGTGAAGATGAAAAAGCTATCTTTGCTAATAAGCATACATAAATTTTAACTCTGTTCTAAGAGCCACATTCTACCTTATTTTAATTTCATATGCACAAGGAAACCACTTCCCAGTATGTGGGGTGGGGGTGGGAGAGGAAGAAAGAGACCATTCTACTGAATTCTGTATTCATTGGGGACCAAGTCAAGGTTTCACCCTCAGGACTTTGCAGCTGTTACACTGATCCTTACCCGGCTCTGACTTGTGACACAAACCTGTAATCAGCCACACAAACAACAAGAGTTAGACAAAGATGTTTTCCTGTCCCAGAGGAGAAGTGTCCCTTTCCTTCTTCATGAATTCCCCACCCCATGCTTCAGCAACAGGATGGGGAACCATCCTAACGATGGTGGGGGCGGGGGGAGAGGGCTGCTGTATGAATTCATTGCAGGTGTACCTATAAACTTGGCATAACCCTGGTTATTGTTCATTTGGTAGAAGCCCTGGAGCACACGCTGCTCATGACTTGCAAAGGAAGTGAATCAATGTAAAGAGTTTGCACAGCTTCATTAGAGAGGCATCCCTCTACCAGCCTCAACAAACTCAGGTCAAGGGAACAGAAACACTGAGAAATAAAACTCCAACTAATGCTAGTCAGGAAAGTTAATGTTTCCTGCCAAAATTATACAGAAACAAAACAAAAGTTTACCTTCTCTTGAGCCGACTTTACAACACTAACAACTTGCTTAACTGCTAGCTCAAGTGGTTCTGGTGGGTCATCTTCCTCAAATGTAAGCAACTGTGAATCCTAAGAAAGAAGAAAAAAAGAAGCGTTGTTATGTGACGAATCCATCACTTGAAAACAAGTGATAAAAACGCAATGCCAGCAAAGCTTCTGGAAGAACCAGAGACAGAGTTGCAAATGTATGTCAAAACTTGTATGTATTAATTGCATGACACCTCACTACCTCTACACAATACAGGGTAGAGCTTGAATACCTATACTTAGGACATAACTATGGGCCTAATCATAACTCATCTTTCACTGCAGCAGAACACCAAGGTACACAACACAGAGTGAAGACCATGAGCAGTGGTAGAGTTCAGTGTAACCACTCTACTTGAATAAGGATTAATTGGTGCTATAGTTTTAAAAGGCATTGTCAGTTTGGCCTAATAAAAAAGGGAAAAAAAAGGGTGGAGGGGAGTGGGAAGGTCATGTAGCTGCGCTAGGCGATGCCAAAACTAAGAAAATCCAAGTATCATTCTGCAGAGGTGAGGAAAGAAGCCTTTGCCTCCCCAGTCCTTCCTCATGTGTTAAAGGCAGGTAGTGATGACAGCTATTCAGTCTTCACATAGACAGCAAGGAAAAGACAGCATATACCTGTTTTGATGGTGAGGTCATACTTTCAGAGGCATCAGCACTCTCATTCTCCACTCGCTACCCACACTGGGCGGTCAGAGCCGCTTCCCTCCTCACCCGAGGTTGTTTTGCACACAGGAATGTCATTAGCTGTGCGATGCTGACATTGTTTTGGGAGCCTGACAGCGGGAGCAACGCCACGCTGCAGTGCCAGGCAGTGAACTCATGGGAAGAGACAGCTCCAGCTGCTCTCCCCCACCCAGTCAAAGTGGCTTCAGAGTCTGGTCAGGGATGGGAAACTGCCGCTTGTTTCTAGTTACTTTCAGTTCCCAGCACCCCTGCTGGAGCCCTCTGGGCTCTCCTCTTCCACAAGCACGAGGCAAACCTTCTTTTCTTAGCACAACCCATGCTTTTCTCAACTGCACCGTGCAATTTGACAGGGCAGACAAAGTGTTTCCCTTCTGCTGCCCTAGCTTACCGTGATGTCTAGAAAGCGTTAAGCTGCTTTCCTTATCTTTCACACACACACGCTGCCCTGCTCTTCCTTCTCCCCCAGTCAGCCCCCTGACATGCGAGAAGAAAACACGCTGGGAATGGAACCTTATAGATCTAGGCAGAGGGCTGTGCACAAATTTGGGAGACCTGGGTACAGGCTGCTTCCTAGATAGTTTACCTGCAGCATTTTCCACTGACGCGGCAAGGGTTCAGTCCTCAGGACTAGGGAATTAGGTTGCCACGGCCTCAACTAACCTCCTCGTCTCTTAGACCTGGGCACACCGCTACAAACCATCCAGCGGGATGGCACGCTGTGCCCGTTGCAGGAAGGGGAGGATGGGATGGGGAGGGATGGGAAGAGATGCCACATTTTCTGCATTTCTTACCTGACCCAGGCTAAAATCAAACTGACCAAAACCTGAGAAGCCCACCATCCCACACCCATCTGGAGAACCCTAGTCCTCAGCCTCACTCTGACATGCATGTTGGTCTGGCACGGCCCAAGACAACACGAAGGAAGCCCAGCTCTGGGTGTTATTTGCCAAAGGACCGGCTGCAGGCCCCGTGCTGGCGCCCAGGCCAGGAAATTTCCATTGTTTCCTCCTCCCCGCGCCTGAACAATGTTATCAGCAGCAGCGCAAGCCCCTGCCAGGGGCCACGGGGGTCATGGCTTTCCTCCCCGTCCTTCCCCGCTCCCACGCGTGCGCCCACTCCAGGCCTTGGGTTGGCTCCTTCCTTCAAGCATCTGCCAAGCAGCCTCTTGTACATATATATACACATATATATGTACGCATATGTATATATATCTGTATACATCAGATATATAGAATCATAGAATGGTTGGAGTTGGGTCTCCATTGAGATCCAACCCCCCTGCCGTGGACAGGGACACCTCCCACTAGACCAGGTTGCTCAAAGCCCCATCCAGCCTGGCCTTGAACACCTCCAGGGATGGGGCATCCACAGCTTCTCTGGGCAACCTGTTCCAGTGTCTTGCCACCCTCAAAGAATTTCTTCCGAACATCTAATCTAAATCTACCCTCTCCCAGTGTATATATACACACGTACACACACGAAAATACATACACACACGTATATGCACACGCAGACACACGGAGGGGCAGTAGCACACCGGCAGGCGCTGCCAGCAGCACGCTGACGGCTCCCCGATATGCCTTCGGAGCGAGTCCCACCGTCCCTACAACCGCTCCCGGCCCCGTGCCCCCGCCGGTACAGGAGCACACGCTGCTCTCGTCCCCCTCCCGCCGCAGGCGCCGTTGCGGGGACGGAGGAGCCGCCGGCGGCTCCGCACGGCGCTTCCCGTCCGGGCCCTTCGGCGGGGCGGCCTCGTCTACCCACACACACACACACCCCCCCCCACCCCGCCGCCCCTCACCTGCGTTCCCGGCACTCACCGCCCGCGCTGCCGCCTCGGCGCTGAGCGCCGCCACCCAGGCCCGCCGCCACTGCCGCCGCCAGCTGCCCAGCGACAGCGCCCAGGCCAGCACCGAGCCCTCCTCCTCCAGCAGCTCGTCCCGCCGCGGCGCCGGCAGCGGCGGAGAAGGAGGAGGAGGAAGCGGCGGCCGGCCCCGCCGCAGGGCCAGCAGCGCGTACTGCACCAGGTAGACGGCCAGAGTGGCCAGCGCCGCCACGAAGAGGGCGACCAGCGCGTACCAGCGCAGCTCGGCCAGCCCGCCCGCCAGCCACGCCATGGCTGACCATAATGGGAGCCGCGCTACCGGCCCCCACCAAGGCGCGCAGGGCGGCAGTGGGGCCGGGGAGGCGGCAGCGCGGCCCCAAGCCGGGAGAGGCGGCACGGCGTCCGGCCGCCTGCCCGGAGACGCGCCGCGCCGCCCCGCCCGCCCACGGCGCAGTCACCGCCCGGCCCGCCTCTGCCGGCGGGGCGCTGAGGGGAGGGGAGGCCCGTCCCCGGCCCCAACCATAGCTCCGGCCTCTGCCCGGCGCTGCCGTTGGGGCCGGGCCGCACATGGCCCGGCGGCAGAGCGGGTGAGGGGGCGGCCGGTGCCCCGGGCGGCGGCAGTAGTAGCGGGAGGGAGCGCGGGGGGTGCCGGAGGCGCGGGCTGTGGCCGGGGAGAGCGGCGGGGGGGGGGGGGGGGGGGGGGGGGGGGGGGTGTTGCTGTGTCCGGCACTTCCCGGAGAAACGCTTTGCCCTCTCGGGGGTTGCTGTGGGCAGAATGGGACCAGAAGAGCACTTCCAAGGATGGGCAAAAAGAGGGGAGTTTCAGTCCAGAGGGGAGGCCCGGGAAAGAACACAGGTGTCAAACTAATCGTTTTTGTTGTTTTTCATACCACAGAAATTGTTCCGCAGACATCAGCGCTAGGGCAAATGTAGGGTCCTGCACCTGGGGAGGAAGGTTGGGGGCAGATCTTCTGGAAGGCACTACTGAGGAGAAGGATCTGGGGGTCCTGGTGGATAACAAACTGTCCATGAGCCAGCAACGTGCCCTTGTTGCCCAGAGGGCCAATGGAATCCTGGGCTGCGTAGGGAAGAGTGTGGCCAGCAGGTTGAGGGAGGTCATTCTCCCCCTCTGCTCTGCACTGGTGAGGCCACAACTGCAATACTGTGTCCAGTTTTGGGCTCCCCAGTTCAAAAGGGACAGGGAACTACTGGAGAGAGGTCAATGTAGGGCAACTAAAATGATTGAGGGGTTGGAGCACCTCCCTTATGAGGAAAGGCTCAAAGAGCTGGGACTCTTTAGCCTGGACAAGCGAAGGCTGAGGGTAGACCTTATTTATGTTTATAAGTATCTAAAGGGTGGGTTGATGGATGTTGGAGCTGGACTCTTTTCAGTGGTTTCCAGCAATAGGACAAGGGGCAACTGGCACAAGCTGGAACAGAGGAAGTTCCACTCAAATATGAGGAAAAACTTCTTTAGGGTGAGGGTGACAGAGCCCTGGAACAGGCTGCCCAGGGAGGTTGTGGAGTCCCCTTCTCTGGAGATCTTCATGCCTCTTTGTGTTCAATAGGCTGAGGCATACTCATGTAGTTTATGTTGGAACTATGGAGCCAGGTGGATGAAATTGCCATGCTGTCCCCTCAGTCATGAGTGAGCATTTCAGGAAGGCACCCTGCGCATAGCAGGGTCACAGTGCGGGTCTGTGGCCGTCCGTCCTGCTCTCCTCCTCACAGCATTGTGGGAACGGCTGAGGAGACCACAAGGCATTTCTTTTTCCCCTCTGCTCCCCTTTTCTTCCTGGCACCCCTCTGATGAAGGTGTCGAATTTGCAGGAAGGAGGAAAAAACAATTCTGTGTCTCATCGTGGCCTGTGGCCTGGAGCGTAAATTCAGAATTAAGTACTTTCTGCAAATCATGCTGAATGACTGTTGTTATCTGTAGGAAGTCTGAGATAAAGGGGAGGAAATTGTCTTTTGATAGCAAATAGAAGATTAATAATTATTTATGTCTGTCACATTCATTTTTAGTAAGTTCCTGTTTGGTTTTCAGAGTGCTACCTTATCAGCTCATCACTATTTGTGTCCTCATTTTTCTTCTGCTTTTCTTTGCCTGCTCTGAGTTTTTCGTAGTGACTCTCTTTACCCCTGGCAGCTCCCAGCCAATGAACCTTGCTTGTATTTTTGGCCCAATCCATGTGCTAAGCCAATTGAGGTTGGTAGAGAAATGTCACTGTAAGTTCTTGCTCTGCTCGGGTTTAGACTATTGCTACTGTAGCCTGAAAGAGCAGAAACATCTTTTCCTTGCTGGAAATTGGAATTCCAGAGTACATGCCATGGATCGCTTTTTTGAAGTTAGGAAGTTGCTTTCCTCCAGTCCTTGGGCACTTCAACGATGATCAAGAGTGACTTCGCAATGACATCTTCCAGCCCCCTCAGCACTTGTGTGTGTGTGCCATCAGGGCCCATGGACTTAACATATGTCCAATTTGCTTGAGTATTCCCTGACCTGATGATCCTCCTCTACCAAGAGCACAACTTCTTTGCTCCAGACATTCCCCTTGGTCTCCGGGGCCTGAAGGTTCCTGAAGGCTTGTTACATGAACATTTAATACAGTGTTTTAGAATATGGGGGCTGGGCCTCTGGGAGGAAGAACAAGTTGCTGCCTGAGAAACAATTTGATCATTTTGTGTTGTAAATACATCATCCACATTTGCACCTCTAATTATGCTGCAAACCTGTCATGGCCGGAACATGTTTTTATCTGCTGTAGTTAGTTTACTGTACGGACATAAGAAGAATGGCCTCCTCAAAGGTCAAAGTATTTGCCAGGGACGCAGGGAAACCCTGCCCTCCGTTCACTCACCAGGCCTTCTCCTGCCTGACTTCAGGCAGGTGATTTAGAGTACACCTACATCATACCGAAGACCAAGCTGCAGAGATCTCCAGAGACCCACAACCAGAGCCACGTTCCTATGTTAGCACAGCTCCATGCATAGGTTAATTGACCCTGCTGAGAGACCAGATGATTGATTAGCTGGGCTAATATTAAGATCCAGACCAGTATCTCTGCTGTACCAGCTTGTCTGCAGATAGCTCAGGGATTTCTAACACAGCACTGCATTGTGGCACAGAAACCTCCCCTTAGCTTGTCCCATGTTTCAGTTCCCCATATATGCCACATAGATAGTTTTCTCTAATTGGCAAGAATTTTGTGCATCTAATTAGCGAACATGAAATGACAAGAAAGAGTAAAAGATCACACTGAGATATTAAGAACAGTTTTTCTTTACAGGACTTTATTAGCTATCATGTTACTAGAAATATTTTACATGTTTTACTTTTGAAGTATATCAAAAATATGTGGCAGCTAATATTTAATTATTTTCCTTTTTTGCGCACCTGTGAACGTGGAATAGCCCTCTCTGAACACTGAGGAACTTCCCCATCAAAGCATAGCTCTGGGGATGCGATTAGTAAAGTAATTAGTTCTTCATAATTCCACTTACTTTGAAGTTGGCAACTGTGATTCTGACTTGCTCTCAGGTTCTGCTATGTGCTGTGTTTCTATTAAGCAACTTTTGTATTTCCCAAATCCCAGCTTTTCTTTCTTTTAATTAGCAAGTATGTATCTCTCTCAGTGATGGTTGCAAAGCAAGTTTAAAAATATAAAGTGAATGAGATTGATAGAGTTGATTTTGCAAGGGTTGTGCAACAAGTGAGTTATAAATGTATCATTCATCATGGTTACCTTGAATGTCCCATTTTGGTCCTTTGAAGTATGAATTTTGTTAACTGTTTCACTCCGTTTTGGAAAGGCAAGAAGAAAACTACAGACCTGTAGCTTACTCTGACCTAGAATGTTTTGCTGGTAGAGCTACCCCAGCCAGATGAACACCATAGAAATATCCCGCCCTTTAACCAGTGCTGCCTGGTTCATCGTACATCTCTTCAGAGATGATCTTTTTCACACTGCAGACAGAATGTGGGCAGAATTTTAGGACCTTGACTCTTTGTTTGAACTTTCCAGATTTTCTGCAGGTGGGTGGAACGGTGGCTTAGACTTGGCACAGGCAAATGTGTATGCCAGGGTGGGACACAGCAGGGTATGCGCTCGGGTCTAGCACCTGGAAAGTACGAGATCTAAGACTATCCTGAGTCCCATGCAAAGGGAGCAGGATGAGATCATAGTTTTTTAATCAATTTCATTTTTAAAGCTGTGAGAAGAAGAAAAAAGAAAAGCATAGTACATTCAATCACTGCAATTAAATGATCACTTATACAATTAAAATGCATAGAGATAAAATCAATCCAAAACCTTTCCCACTAATTCTCTGTCTCTGACCTCCAGAGTATTTTTCATACTCATGAAAGAAAGAGAAGGTTCATAAAAGGCCATACATGCAATCTAACATGAAGTCTGAAGCAAGTGCTTTGCCAGGACAGTATAATAGTGTAAGAGATGCTTCATTTGGCAAAACTGCACTTTGGCCAGCAGAGCTTCTTCCAGTGTCCCAGAGCTCTGCATGATGCCGCTTTGACCTGTGAGGGGAGGGGGCTATAACCATGTCTTCATTATGAGATTTTGCTAGCATAACAGTCAGCCTAAGGAGATACCACCACACATTCTTCATTGACAGCTCTGCTGGCAGAAGTAGACCTGCTAATCTTCACCCCTGATGAAATGTGACCCCTTGGCATGTTATTTCTCATGGAAGAGAGGAGCATTTACCCTTTCACATATAGCATTTCAGCCTCTCTCCCACTCTTTTACCTGCTGTGCCAGAGGCAGGTAGCAAGCATGTCCTTCTACCTGCTGACTGTGGCAAGTTTGCCCAGAAGTTGTGGGGCAAGGAGAGGCACAATGCTAAAGGCAGAAGATGAGCTCCTCCATTTGATCCTGCCCTTACATATACTCTCCAGTCTTTTCTGTAGCCCCTTTGTAGGTGAGATTCAGCATGTGTGACCCATCTTATCTCACAGGAGTTGATGTACCATAAAGAGTGTTCCTTGCTTTGTGACAACTGTCTGGGGAGTGATGGATGTGCAAAGAGCTGGAACACAAGGCATAGGTGAGATGCACAGAGAAGCCTCATCAGAAGACAGTCAGCAGTCTGGCACCAGGGAAGTGCCACTAAGCAAGCCTTCATAACTGTGAGCTACCACGGGGGCAAGATGGCTAGCTGGCTCTTGATCCACAATAACTCCCCCCAACTCATGTCTTTCAGAGAACATCCTCTTCTTAATGAAGGAGTCTTCCTCAATATAAAAAAAGGCTCTGAGATTATAACATCATTAGACCTTCACTTTGAATAATTGCTCTTATTTTTTGTTCTTTTGCAAAAACAGGAGATACCTGATCTATCCAAACACCGATCTTAATGGAAGAAAAAGTAGTATATCCAGTATGACCTCATAGCAGAAAAACTTCAATTCATTTAGGTCATTTAGTTCTTCTTTGCCCAAATGCCTACATTTCTTAAGTGCTTAAGAAGGCATACTGCCAAGAGCTGGGTTTTTCATTAGATCAGAAAATTGCTTTTATAACTTTGTTATTATATATGTTATTAATATACAGGCCTGGTCCTAAAAAAAAAATCTTGAAACAACCATGCCCCTTAAATATAATTGTTGACAAATTGGCCACGTTTCAAAAAAAATGGGTCACAATGTTTTATTTTGACTAATCATAATTTTGAATGATGTATTCAGATATAAAGCAAAACTACAAAGGCTTTCAATTTCAATTCAATTCAAGTGTCAGTTCTATTAGAGCAACCATGGACCCAAGCCGGTACACCTTGGGTACTTGTACTTTCATTTGAAGCCATTCGTGCACCAGAAATACAGTCTATCAAGGGGAAAAAAAACCCCAAACCAATATGAGAAAGCAGATAAATAATGGCATCATGGTGGTTTTATTCATTGTAGCACATCAGTATTCCACCCATTAACTTCAGAAGTCTCTTATAATTTGTATTATAACTATTTTTCTTTTCTGAAAGATTCTGTAGAATCACAATTTTCCCTCTCACCACTATCCAGTAAATAATCTATTCCTAAGTGGTCACGATTTTGCAAAAAAAAATAAAGACTAACAATAGGCATTTTGTCCAGAATTGCTGGTTGTTTCTTTCACTACTTGGCACTGTATCTGGCACTGCAATGGAAGAAAGAAAAATATTTTTGAGAGTATTATTTTTTCTATGATGATAAATCTTCAAAAATATATTTACTAGACTTCAGTAAAATGCCGGTTTTTTTTTAGAAACTGACAACCAAGCTTCTTTTATTCTTTTTTCCTTTTTTTTTTTCACCTGCTGGAGCCAGCTATATTGTCTCCACCAGAGAGCGCAAGATTCACCAGAGGTGATGGTGCTGGGATGGAGAGCTTGCTCTGCTCGTAAGCAATATTGTGAACTGCCTTCTTCAAGGACGGCACCCTAGGTATGATGGATGATTCCAGCTACGTGAATTTTCTTGACTATGGGTTAATTTAGGCTCAGAGTTAACACTGAGTGTTCAATGGTTAAGGCTCAGAGTGTTTAAATGGTTAAAGCTTCCCACGTCCAAGTTAGAGCTGAAGAATCTCCTGGCAAGGACATACTGGGTGAGATTCCTGCCTTCTTGAATCTTGGGCTCCAGCCCAGGAGATGCTGACTTCCCAGGGTCATGTGAGTTCCCATGGAGTACAAACACTTATATGCCCTTCAGACACATGCTTGAGGACACTAAGACCAACCAGCTTTGGGAATGGTGGGCATCGGAAAGAAGAAAGGACTTAGCAAGTAGTAAAATAGATCTTCAAGTTTTAGATAAAGAGCAAAAGCATTTCAAGCAATGTTGTAGGAAATCAGTATCAAGGGTATGAAATAAAGGCTTTTGAAAATTCCCAGAACCTACACCTTCCTCTAGAATGGTGAAATGCCCCAATGCAGCTAGAGAGTTAAGAAAATCCAAGAGCCTGGACTAGTTTTGTGTTGCACATCATCCCAGAGTACACCCCCATAAGTACTGTGCCTGGGTCCTCCTCACTCACAATACCCTTATGCGAATCCTGCTGGTAACCTGAGGGAGGACGCAGTGTCTTACTGCCCCGACAAAGGGTAAAAAGCTTTTAACTCCTCACTCACAGGTTCACATTGTGTTCATGTGTGTTTATTCTGTTATCATAATAGGTGTTAAGCCACAACTAATGCTCCTGTATTTTCTTAACCACCTGCCTGCACTGCAGAAACTATTGGGATAGACTGGCCTCCTCCTTGGCAGTCCCAACAGGGAGCCAAGGACTCAAGAGCCTGGAGATACACTCTCTCCACTCCTAGCTGTCAGTTAGGCAGCAACCACGCTGCTTAGTGAAGGAAATACCAGAGAAGACAGATTTTAGACAAAAGTGTATTGTAACATGCCCTTGACCTAACAGGGAATTTTCTCCAAACACAGCAATTGCCATATAACTGACCCATATTTAAACACACTCACACATTTTTATATACATACAGATAAAGGGGTTCACCTTCTGTGTGGTGCTTTCCAGTGGGGCTCTTCAGGTGGGTGTGATGGTGCATGCTTTTGTTTCTGGCTCCTCCTAGGATCATCTACATAAAACTAGGGCTTTATGTGGTTCTTCTTCTCCTAAGGAAGTCTCCTAAGTCTTGTCTCCTAAGTCTTAAGTCTCCTATGTCTTGTACAAGTACTTACTAAAAAACTACCCAATTTCAAATCCCAGTTTTAGTATCGGTGATTCTCCTCCAGACATATTCACAGTTGGTATTTTTACATTAGTTTTTTCCCTCATGCTCTTAAAAAATACATTTACATGCCTCGGTCAAATTTCTCTTGAATAAACTCATCTGAATGCAAGCTAACAAAGGTAAGTTTCCTCCTTGTGGCAGTTGGCTGTTCAGCTGATGGATGAGTAGAGAAGAAGCAGCAGCAAATAGCAGCTGCCTTGTTAATCACAGCCCCGGGCTGCCACACAGAGAGGAATTCTTGACCTTTCCCCCTATGGGTGGGAACAGCCCTGTCTGTTCTGACATTCACTGGACTCCACGCAGGGCACCCCACACAGCAAGAGATGTGCGTGAAGTCAAGGACTAGCCAGCTGAGGAAGGAGTAAGTAAAGTCTCAGGTGTAGTAAGTAAGTAAGTAAGGTGGTCAAGAAAACTGTATTTATTGTTCTATGGATTCATCCTCTGGTTTTAGATCCCCCCTTTTTTTTAGGACCCACAGGTGCAGGTGGTGAGATGAAGAAATTGCAAATGTATCTCCACAGGTATAGTTGCCACCCCTGGCAAAGCCCTCAGGACGTACAGTTTTCTAAGCCTGTTGTAAGAGGACCCAAACTTCCTCCAATGTAGGGGAAATATTATTAAACAATCCTTTTGGGAAAATTTTTCTTCCCTTAAACTCTTTCATAGACTTTACAGCATAGAGGAATGGATGCAGTTTCTTCTGAGACAAAAAAGGTCAGGAGGTATTAAGCCCCAAGGGACTCCTAGGTGTTCATTAGGGAAGAAAGAAAAAAGCATGAACCAAAGAGTCGTATTCATCACAAATAAGACCTTAAAACAGAGGCCAATTTTTTTTCTTGCTTTTGGCAGGCCTACAGCATGCTTTCTTCTATCTTATGTTCTTCTGCTGTTTTCATCCTACTTTCTCCCCTTTCTTCTTCTGGCTTGTTGCACATTGTTCTTTCAGACACCTGCCTGTGGAGCCTCCAAACCTCAGCATGATCTCTTCGTTCCCACAGACACATCTCTGGATGCTAGTAATCCCAGAAGGTTTTACTGCCTCATTTTTAACATCAGTGGACTTCACTGGAGAGGTGCGTGTTGCTGGATGAGAACCTGTCCTCTCAAATATCAGCTTAAGCTAGCGACTACAACCAGGGCTCCATGACATCCTAGGTCCTGGAGTGACAAGACATTAGGAAATTGTTAAAGTTTGTATCAAAACTGCAGAAGCAATTTAAAGCAAATTCTATTAGCAGAAACTGGCTTTGCTTTTGATGAAACTCTTTCAATACTCATAAAATAAAGGGGAAATAATAGGTACGTTGCTGCTGCCAACACCTAGAAAATTTCAATTGCCAGAGTATTTCAGGACTGGAAAAAGAAATATTATCCATGTAGGTCTAATAGTTAAAATGATCCAGTTAGCGTTTGTTTATTAAAGAAAGTGTGATAAATGGAAATATCCTATGAATGAAAAAGTACAAGTTACTGGATTTTTGCTGAGCAACTGTCTTAGAAGTGGATGGCTGGAATTAGAACAAAAAATAACCATGAAAAGAGGCACAATGCTCACGGCATTATCAGTAACTTTTTTCGGTTTGCTTCTTGAATATTGGCTGTATGGTATCTAGAGCAGACATCGTCTGTGAGGCATTGAAGCAGATGTTATACTGCTCTGAGACAGTAAGAGAGAGAGGAGTGTATGTAGATCTTAACTGGATCCAGCAGAAAGAGCTGGAGAAGTTCTTTATGCTGAAAGGAGAAAGAGGGAGCCAAACCTTCGGCAATTTATGACTCTGAACAAGCCAGAGAGCAGCTCTGTGTCCTCTTTGCCTTTTCCACAGCTCACCTAACTTCTAATGTGCAGGGATATTCCATGGAGGGGCAGGCCAGGAGCCCCTTGTCCCTGTTTCAAAGAGATTTAAGGAGCACCGAAGGCCCAAATCTTCTTGAGCTTGGAGCTCAAGAGCTTCTTTAGCTTCCCACTGAGACCATTCTTTGCTACCCACTCATTGATTTCTATGAAACTTGTTGAGGATTAAGTCTTGAGACCTTTCCTCCTCTAGTAAATGTGAGTGAAATTGGTCAATGGGTTCAATCAAACTGCACAAATTAAAAATGGCAAAAGACAGCAAATATGGAGTCCAACAAGTTGAGCAAACTAAGTGTTCTCAAAGGTATGTCTCTTGTACTTTGAAGACAGGAGCCTACTAAATTCCATTTCCAAAAGATACAGAGATCATTTTCTGCATTGTGGGAATCCAGACACTACATTTCCACACAAGGGTTTTTGAAGAGGGAAACACGTGCAGCAAAACTGGTTTTGATGAGAGCACTGCAAAATACCATAAACATTCCTGAGAGTGTTATTTTCAAACATCTGTTCCAATCCAGTTTTAGATGAAAGAGATACTCAGTCGAAGTAACCCTGCTTCCACAAAGTCCTATTTGAAGCAACGACTGCATAGGAAGCAGAAATTTGGGCTGTGCTCAAATTTTTAAGAGACCGTCTAGAGCAGCTGGCTTTCTTGTATACTGCAGTGAAAGATTCAGTGGTGCACTTAGTAAAACAAACAAAAAGCCATTATTGTAGTAATGTAAAAACTACCATTTACAATCCAACAAATAGATCAAAAGGTGTTCTTTTATAAACAAAATTCCCATCCCACAGACACAATGGTATGTACAATAACAGCACACTTTGCCAAGAGATTCCAGTATAAGACACAGTAATTTTAAAAGAAACAAAGTGTAAGTTTATTGGACGCCAATATTTCTTAGTCAAGATCTAAGTAAAGAAAACACACAGTAGAAAAAGTTGTACAAAGCAGCAATGGATTTACATTACATTAAAGAAAAAGTTGCCCTAAGCTATTAAGTCTCAGTCCTAAAAAAAGTAAAAACCCTCTCCTTAATCAAAATTCAACACTGGTGTATTGAACTGATATACAATGACTATAAGGTATACAGGATTATAAAACCAGCTTCATTTGTCTTACCTCAATAATTCTTTAAAATGACAAGTGATTTCATGTAATTGGAAAATTCTATAGTAAATATATTGGATAATTCCAGTTTCTAGAAACTGTAGGAAAGTATTTCCCTGTACCCAAGTACTACAAATGATCCCATTTTCCTGCTTTTATAAAAGGGACACTGTCAAGAAGCCTCAAAATGTGTACTTTATATGTATCTTGCATGTTACATTGCAAAGAGATACTTTGTTCTTGTTTTACGTACATATTTTAATTCAAAAGATGCTGCTGCAGTAGTGGGAAGCCTGTGTCTTTAAAAGGTAACGTGTATCCCTGTGAAACTGGGAAAGTGGATTGAGTCCTTTATTCTGGAATAGAGAAAGAAAAGCAACGTGAAAAATAAGCTCAGCCCACAGAATTCAGACATGTTTTTCAGACATCCTTGCAACAACCTAGGATGCCCTTAACAGGCATTTCCATGCCCAAGCAGCAAGTGTTATGAGTCAATTCATGTTTTTAAATTCTTTGATTTTATTAATATCAAGTATTCTTATTACAGGTAAGTACATTTACTGTATACAACCTTTCTCTTGATAGTGTCCCTTTATGTACAACAGTTATGGTACAGTTTTTCACAAGTCATTTTAAATAAACAAGAATCAATGACATTAAAAAATACTATCAGGCTGTGTTCAACAACAACAAAAAAGATTTTAACACTGATTCATTAACAGCAACATTAGAAAAACCCAAATCCCTAAGCTTGCTTTGATTTTTATCTAAATCTTCTGGTAGGAAAATGTAAACAATTTTATTGAACAGTATAGGCACATGCCAGATTACAGGCTCATGCCATATATTTGCACCCTCACTGTTAGTGCCAAAAAGGTAGGCATAGTCTGTCCTTATCCCATGTGAGGAACTTCTAGTTTTACCACTGGAAGCTTGGAACAAAAACAGAGTACATGTAGCTTCAGACTAAACCCGCATGCCCTACTTGGGGGAAAACAAACAAACATCAAACCAAAAAAAAAAAAATAAAATCTACTGGATGTCACTAGAAGGCCTGCCTAAATAGGAAATGCAGGAAGGAGTCTCTTACAGCTGTGTTTTGGCTCACAGATAAGGCTACATCTCCATTGTGAAATACACAAGACAAACTCTAGTGTCACCCACTGCTTCAGCAGGTTATTTGCACTATTCACTGCCACAGGGGAGTTTCATTCACCCTTACCAAAAATAAAAAAGAGTTTAAAAAGATGGAGCAGATACAAGGAGTTGGTATTAGCACTGGTTCACATCCTTTGTTTTTTGTAAAATGACAGAATTATACCCTAGCTGTATAAGCAGGTTTTATGTAGAGGAAAATTCATTTTAACTTTTAGTTCTAAGACTTAAAAATAAAATAAATCTGGATGTATTTTTCTGCCATTGCTTACTTTCAATGGCTGATCGTGGTCCCAATTTAGCAAAGAACTTAAGCACTTAAGACTGATCTCAGTGGAACTCAACCATAGGCTTAGACACTTTGCCAACACAGTGCCTGAAAGGAAAAAAAGTCCCAAACCAAAATACATTTCATGGCTCAACCCTGCTCCTCTTAAATGTAATGGAAGTTTCCACTGTACTTCCAACAAAGCAGGATAGTTCTGAGATTTATTTGACAGATTATAAAAATAGCAAAAAAAGAAAGAATTAAAAGATTCTAATCTATATATTAAAACATCTGCACATTCCTGTCACAAATTTTAAGAAAAAAAGCAAAACACCTTTTATATTTAACAAGACCTTTAACTTTGTGCCACTTTAGTACACAACTACAAAATTAAACAAGATATGATGAAGACAAGTTTTTGTATCAATAGATTTGCCATTTATTTTGTCTGTGGCCAAACTAGACACTCTTCAAAAGACCTTTATTTATAAACAAGCAACTAACATTTTTTCATAATTTAACTTTTAAAACATATATTAAAGTTATATAAGTGGAAGCATATTTATTTCGTCTCCTCCAAAATAAACACTTCTATCAAGGGCTTAAGATATTGTATAAAAGCTAATAGAAAACCAGAACTGCTATATAAACATCTCATATTTAAATTTCAGAGATCCTGAATTCCTTTGCTAAACAACAGGAACTGAATTTAAAAAACCCCACAGAACATGCTCAGAGTTAAAAACAAAACTTAAAAAAAAAATCTCCAACAAGCAACTAAAGAAAAACTTAGAAGGAGGCTATTTCAGACCAAAAATATTTTATGGATTTTTTATAATACAAAGTATGTTACGAAAAAAGTCAAGGTTTCTTCAAATATGTTGCACAAGCTTTTTGATTTAAAGTGTGTGGAATTTATCATCATATCACATAGCAGAATCCCAGTTGGAAGTTAGATGACTATGACATAGCTGAACTGGTTGCCACCTTCCTTAGAAAGCACACTGATTTTTAAAAGGCTACATACAAACTTTCAGACTGTTGTGTAGAGGAATCATTGGTGAAAACTCAGGAATCATTTCAGAAAAACACATTCGTATTTTCTATGCACAGATTTCTTAAGTACATTTAAAGGATACTTAACGCAGCTTTATGTTTTTCCGATTTTGTTAACCAGGTTAAATGCAATAACCGTTTCATTTTGAAATTGTTTCTGGTAAGAAAGAAATTTAGTCTTATCAGATGCAATAAAAAAAAACAGTAACTTTTTTAGAATAGAATGTCACTATTAAACAAGTACCTTACTTCAATTGCAATGTCACTGAAAGAGTTTGATTCATATTCTAACAAATTACCATAAGCATATTCAGATACAATTTGCCTGAAAGAGGACAAAAAAGGACAACATGTTACTATGAGAAGTATTAAGTAACAATTTACATTTTAATCAAAAACGAAACAGAAGATGCCTGCAATTTTTTGGAAGCTGAAAAAAAGTCGGGGGTCCATCCTGAGTCAATATGTTTAAACAAAAAAAACTGTTGAAAAAAATGGTAGCACACTTGGGCTTTCACTGAGAAAAATCTACTCCTGTGCATGCTTCACTAAGGATGTTCATCCTCAGATTCTTAGGAGTTACGCTTGGGCTTAATTTTGCTAAATCTTAGTGTCAGCTTGCAATTCTTTTACTTTTGAGTTTGGGATGCTGAAAAAAATGTCATGGTTACATACACAATTAAAGCCTCAGTCCTGATCCTCCTAAACTGGTGACCAAACTCCTGCTGCTTTCAGCAAACACAAACTGGGCTCTGACTAGGTAGTGTGGAATGCAATCCCTCTCTCTCAGCCCACACTGGGTAAAGTTGGTCAGGATCATAAATACTATTTGCATCATTTACGTTCACTTTAATCCATCTGCTCCATTAAGTTTAAATTCTAGCAGAAGAATTTTTCCGTTTACCACCTACTTCTGGGTAAATATTTATTTTACTCACAGAACAATTTTGGACCCTAACCATAGCTTCTGGTAAAAATCTACGATACCACTTACATGAAATGCTCCAGTTGTCATTTGATGTAAAACAATGGAACTGCACAGAATATCTGCAGCCAATTATTAACACGATTTTCAACAAATTAGAAAATTGCAACACAGTATCACAAATTATAGAAACCGGTGGAAAGAAATATTCTATGCATTGTATTCATAAAATGCAGTGATTGTAGTGTGATGTTTTTTTCCTCTGCTTTGAGCTGGATATGTATGCTTAATACAAATCTCAAATACATACTTCTTCATTTATACAGTTGTCTATATAAATATTTACATTTTAAGTTTTTGTTAAAACATATCTTTATACTCATGGCCAAGCTTATTACTGTATGTAGGAACACAACTCATCTTCTGTTCCTTAATGAGCTCTCTTTTTTTCATTTAATAGTCATACATTCCTTTGTAGTTAGAATTACAAACAGTTGTACAAATAGTGGAAACAAAATTATGAAAGTTGTGTGATATCCATTCAATCTTAGTTCATATTATAAACAGTACCATTTGCATTACGGTGGCTGTTAATGCAATGACTATCTACTGAAGTATCTATAGTAAATTAGTCTTTGGGACATTATATAAAGCAAAGTACCCCCTCCCCCAATTTTCCTTAGAAACATAATTAAATGGCTGAAAGCAGGCTTGCTGCTACTTTTTAATATAAAATCTTAGTAATAATATTGCTGACTTTAGATTCTATTTTAATTTGCACAAGTTCCATATAACAACAAAACAATTCTATGTTCCCTTAAAATATCAAACATTCGTATCCAACAACATCAGGATTACTCAAACTTGAGGTTTATTTGTTATTGCTAAAGGTTTCTAAGACCTAAGTCAATACAGCAAGACACTCCATCCACTTCCTCCCTAACTGCAAGTGTATGGCAACTATTTATATAGAGCTTGTGTGTTGGTTTCTTTATTAAAAAAAAAAATATTAATGAAGTTGGTTACAGTATTTCACTACTATAAACTCACAGTTAGAATCCAAATTGTTGTTGCTCTTTCATTTAATATATAACTTTATATATAATACACACGCACACACCAACATCACAGGATGAAGATCCATGCATACAATCCAGATGTGATCATTATTTCAGTGTTAAATGAAATAAAAATTATTCTGTTACTATTAGATCCCAGACCACAGTATTTTAAATTACTCTGCTTTCTACCTACTAACTAAATTAGTTTACCTTAATCTTCCAATCCAAGCAGCATCGCAAATTCCAAATTTTTCCATCATCGTTGTTATCTTGATCCTCTTAGATTTCTAGTTTATATGGCATACACCTGAAATCCTGAACACAGCCTCCACTGAACTAGCTTTTTAAGGTATCTGTTAAAGCTAATTGTGTGTCTGTTCATGGCTCCAAAGACTAAAAGCTGTCTTGAAAGTCCTATGACAGAGTTTACACATGTATTGTCTTTTGAACGTGATTGCTGAGAGCGGTGGAGCATGATAGAAGAGCGTATCTGACTCCTGTGGTACAAATAATTTTTCAGTAGTAGTGGAGCTTTCAGACAAGCCTGTTGGACTATCAGGCTCCAAAGGCTGGATTTTGGGGAGGGGTGGGGGTGGAGGTAAGGGTGGTGGTGATGGGGAATTAGCTGGTGGACATATCTCAGGCTCTTTATTTGCGGACTCCTCTGCAGCCTGTGACATGTGAGACTGGAAGTGACTCCACAGACGGAAATTGGTTCGGAAGGCCTTGTTACACACGTGACAAATAAACGGTTTCACAGAGCACAAGAGCTCCTGGTGACGTTCCAGCTGTTTGCGGACAGTGAAAATCTTCCCACACTTCTCACAGGGCCACAAACCAGCCTCTTTGTTAGAGACTACTTCCTTAGGTTCTCTGCTCGTTTCGGTGACCTCATCCTCTACATCATCTGCAGGCTCTTCTTTGATTTGAATTTTAAACTGCTTGGAAACACTTAAGTCTTCAGGTAGGCATGAGGAATCTTCAGAATCAAAATTTATTTGTTCTGACGAATCGCTGAATACACCATCTTCCTTCGCAGCAACAAAATTGTTCATTTTATTGGACTCTGACTGAGGAGGCAATCTTGACGAACTAGTTATTTCTCCATTGTGATCCAGGATAGGTAAAGAAAAATTCTCTGATGGAGCCATTGTGTTTTGATTGTGAACTTCAACTTGATGACGCCAAATACTAAAGGATGACTTAAAGGTACGCATACACTCAAGACAAGTAAGCTTCTTGTATTCACACTTGCTTTCATGCTCATGCTTCAGCTCTGGAGAAGAAAATCTGACGCCGCAGTAAGGACAGATAGTAGCGTTTCTACAGAGTCGCTCATGATTTCCCTGTTCAATAAGTGAAGAGAGCTTGGCATTGCAGAGACGGCACTGATAAACCTCTTTGCTTTCTACTGGACTTTCGATATGAGCATGATCTTTCTGCTTAGGAGCCTTATTTCCTCCAATTGGTTTCTCCCCTGGGTGCATTTTTATGTGCTGTTTAAATTGTGAGAGGAAACGATAAGCTTTCCCACAGTAGGTGCAAAGATAGGCTCCTTTGGTTCTCGATCTTAAATTTCTTTTGATGACTTGTTGTGCTTGTGAAGCAGACTGTCCCTGAAAACCTTGCTTGCCACGTCTTAGTTTAACTATTAGGGCTTTTTTAATTTCTCTCTCTCTCACTATATCGATCAGTTTTCTTTGGAATTTTTCATCCAAAACAGCATGTGAACTGGAAGCAGGTGAGGGATTCTTCACGATTCCATGTTGTGTCTGGCAGTGGGTCCACACTTTGAAATTTGTGTGAAATCTCTTGTGGCATATGTCACAAGCATAGGGCTTTTCTGGATTATGATACATGTTAACATGACGATGAAGACCTGCTGTTGACCGGAAAATTTTAAGGCAGTGCTTGCATTTAAATTTTTTATTTGGTCTTGCTTCTTCCATCTCACTGTATTCATCTTTACTGACATCAGAATCAGGAAAATCAGCATCGAGGTGTGTAGGGCTGGAGCCTTCCCCAAAGTTATCTTCTGACTCAGGAGAACCCTGCTCATCTGCCTTCTGTTTCTTAAATGGTAGTCTTCTATCATCTTGAAAACTTCTTTTTGCTGGAATTCTGCTTGGTTCCTTATGATCATCCTCAGTTTTAAAAGGAAAGTCTTTATTTGTCGATGCTGAAGCATCACCCACTGTAACTCTTATTATTTCGGCGGGATCTGAAAGCGGACTGCTAGGTTCAGTTTTTATTCGCACCTCTGTGAGAGGGGAAGCAACCTCCCTATCAGTTGACTGAGAGGCACTGAAAGATCTAAGGCGATGTGGGTGTATTACCTGGGGTTTTTCATCTAAGACTAACTTCTCTGATGATTCCTTCAAGCATGACTTTTGAGATACAACATTAAATATCTTCTGGGAATCGTTAGTTCCCAGTGAGGAGGATGATGATACCTGTGAAGGTTTTAGGTCAACAGAAGGCGAGTAAATAGGAACCTGGCTGTCCATGGACAGTGACCTTCGAAGGAGACTTTTTACAAGTGGCCCACTTCTGTCAATACTTTGGTTTTCTGGACGAGATCCGCTAGATGGAACTACTAGCCCTAACTTTGAGTAGTACAGCAAATTCCTGTCTTCACCTTGACTATTTCCTTTTCCTGCCTCTCGCAACAAAAATGTAGATTCTGATGCACCACGCAGAGACAAGACTGGTGGACGCAGTCTTTTTAGTGACATCTCTGTGGCCTTTCCTCTTAAAAGCTGACCACTGCTTCCTGGTTCATCGCTTGCAATTTCTTTCTCTGCTAATGGCATTTGAGACGGCGCTGTGTTCCTTTTCACTAAACCACCTCTGCTCTGATCCTCCACAGTTCCTGAAGTTTCATGAAGCTTGCTATAGCTCACAGGGCCTTCTTTCAGCCATCTCCTTTCAGTCAGTGATAAGTTGTGAAGGGTTTCAGTTGGTTTTGTTACTTGTGGTCTACTGCTAGTTTTGACAGCAACAGAGGGTGAAGATTTAGAAGTATGGCTTAAATCATGTTGTGTTTGACTTACAGTTTTCACTTGTGCTTCAATTCTGTTCTGACAGACAATGACACTTCTCTTCTGAGAACTACTTTCCTCTTCATCTTGATACAATATTTTCTTAACAGGACAAGCTGGAAAAGGAGCTTGAGGACTCTTAGAAACAATGTTTGTGAGAAAGGATATTCCAAGACTGTAGCCCAGTTCTTGCACAGCTGCAAGACTGCCTTTTTCAATGAACAAGGATGAAGAATAAATGTAGTTTAAAACATTATCAAAAGCATCTGGTTCACAAAAGTCGAGTTGAAACACTGACTGAGACTCATTCTCCTTATTTGTGAACAGAGTCTGGAAGTATTCACTGCTGGCAGCCAGAACATTTTTATGAGCTCGAAATTTCTGATCTCCTACTATAAGAACAACATCACACAGCTGTCCTTTCAGACGCTCCTCATTCAGCGCGCTTAGAAGTGAAATGGCATGTGCTGGATTTATGTAATGCAAGAGCCCCTCCATGATTCTGATGTTTCTGAAAAAGAACAACAACAACAAAAAGTTGTAGGTTGCCTTACGTGAATGGTTGTTAGAGATAAAGTAAACACACCCAATTCCTCTGTACCTCATAATCTGGCTAAACTACCATCAACAGTGCTGAAGAACACAGCATGTTTGGTTTACTTTCCATACCTTTCCTCCAATGTTATTAGCTCCAACAGATGTACAGGTACAAGAATCATAGAATCGTTGGAGTTGGTCATTGAGTTCCAACCTCCCTGCCATGGGGCAGGGACACTTCCCACTAGACCAGGTTAGAAGAACGAGCTCATGTGCCCATTTTCAAATACACTGTTAATTGCTGATCTGACACCAAGAATATTACACCTAACTAACTGGGGAGCCTGTGTTCTCTTCCTGTAATACACCTGTCTACACGAAGGAACAGTTTACTCCTTTCACTCTTGATTATCTTTTTCTCAACTTTAGAAGATCCACCTTGACAACTGCATTGATAAATTCTTGACTCGGATATCTAAAACTTAAATACACCACGTCACCTTTCTGAGGCTGACAGTTTCCTGCTGACTAAACAAATTAATGGTGTTTTGTTGTAATTTTGAATAGGATGATAGAAGGGGCATTAATACTGGGAAGGGAGAAGGAAGCAGGATTAATGTTTGTAATTTAGATTAATTAATCATGTTTGCTTATGTTTAATAAGTGTTGTTAATATATACTCCTAGCTATCAAATATACATCACTTATAACTGCACTGCACTAACAGAATCTGGTTTCTTGGAAATTTCACAATTATATTTGAAGTATCTCCACATTGCTTTGTTCTATTTTAAAAGCAACCAGAGAATTTAACTCCCCGTCTTATTCATGATCATAAGAGCACTTTATGTCTACAACCCATATACCTGAGGAACAGCTACATCAGGTGCATCCAAGAGTACAATAAGCACAAATTAAACTGCAGTGCAGAAATCCCCATGTTCCATATGCTTCCAAACAGAGCCCACTCCGTACTGCAGGCTGTTTCAACAACTCAACAGCCTGCCCCTGATTAGATCTTAACTGAAGAAGAGAGTAAGATTTTAAGTCAGTTTAAACAAACAGCTTTGGTGGCATGAATTGAATTGTATGTATTTTTCATGGATACTTTTACAATGTTGTTCAAGTTAACCTGTAAGAATTTTACACTACCTTTCTCTGTGATGGTAGTAAAATAAATCAATGATGTGTCTGTTAAAAGAAATTACAGTTGTGTCCTGGTTTGAGGTAAAACAGAAAAAAATTTCTGTTCAGTAATTTTACT
Source organism: Scolopax mira (assembly GCA_004320125.1). Lineage (NCBI taxonomy): Eukaryota > Metazoa > Chordata > Aves > Charadriiformes > Scolopacidae > Scolopax > Scolopax mira. Next base: position 135,753 of record BJBW01003150.1, read on the forward strand.
TTTTCAACTCCACTAAACTCTGAAATTAACAGCATATTGTTCAGAAACTGCTCACTCTCACAGTTATAAGACCTGATTATACCAAGGAATGCTACGCAGAGAGGCCCTTGCTTATACTTATTGCTATAACAACCAAGGTCAGGCAAATTTGTTATTTGCCCCGTTGGAGGGTCAGAAGTGGAAAAACATAGAGGGGTCCCACCTGTGGGGAGAAGTGGACAGGACAGGTGACCCAAACCTGACCAACAGGATATTCCATCCCATCCGCATCATGCTCAGTATAAAA
>BJBW01003150.1:136110-185420 GCA_004320125.1 Scolopax mira
CAGCTCCTGTCCATCACCGAGTCCAGCCTGGGACTGTCCCCTGTGCCTGCTGGTGATGATCACCCTGGGAGCTTGAGACAGTTTTGTATATACTGTATACATTTTTTTTCTTTTCTTGTTTTCCTTTTCCTTATTATTATTATTTCATTACTTATTTATATTTTCATTAAACTACTCTTCAGATATTTATACATGATGTATACTACTACAACAAAAAGGTTTCACTATTCATCAGCTTGCAAAAAAACCTGAAAAGTTTATAAAAATAAAAAACAATATTAGGAAGCCATAACCCCATCATTAATAAATGTGGGTGGTTAGTCTTACAACTAATGCATATAAATAAGTAATCAAAGTCTAAGTTGGCATTATTAAGAAATGACTTAAAAGGTGCAACATACAGGGCATTGATCATACCACAGGACTAAGCTACAACACCTACACCTGAAATTACCAAATGAGTTAATAGTGTCAGAGCAATAGCAGAAGCAGTATTCTGTTTCCTTCCCGGATCTGTCTCTTTACTGAGTGTTTCAGTGTCTTGCAGTGTCATTTCAAAAACACTAATTTATCTTTAATTCACCCCAGATATAATGCATAATCCCCCATTCCCACATCTAAAAAAAGCAGAGCAGTCAAGCTTCTATGAAATTGAGAAAAAACCAATCTGTTTTGGTTTGCTTTCTATCTTTTGCTCAAAAGAACTGTCTGAGGAGTGTGAATTACCCATCTCCTTTGTGGATGCCACTGCAATTTAAAGTGATGGAGTCTGACTGGCCCTAATCCATCTCTCATGAGCATCCATTAGCATTTCAAGTGATGCAAGAATGCATCTTTTCCATTAGTTTCATCTGAAAGAAATTGAGTTTGCAAACTCAGGTGATTCACCTGTGCTGCAAGCTGCAGCATGGCATATGGAGGTAACAGATCAACAATGTGCTGATGAAATAAATTCAAATTACAACAGTTATTGCAGAGACCCCCAACAGAAGTTGCTGCAGCCACCATACATCAAGGACAAAGTGGGGAAGGATTATATTAGTCAAATGTTTTGAAATATTTTCAAATCTTTCATTTTAATCTATTTTTCCCAGGCCTTGTGTCTCATGTAAGACCCAGGCAGAATAGATACCACATAATCACTATGTGTTCCTTTGTCTGGCAGTAATGCCACTAGTAGAAACCAGTGTAAAATCTACATATCTAAAGCAGAATCCAATAGTCACACATCCTTCTTTCCACATTCTCCTTTTTTTATTCATAGAACACCTTCAATTTATTACATTAAACAAGACAGAGACAAGCATCCCACTACAATCCTTCCTTCCTTTTGCAGGCCAAAGTCTCTTCTGTGCAGTGAAGGAGGCAGAGCTGTTTGCTGCTACGTAAATTCTGTCACTTTAACAGTAACCAAGGCTGCAACATTCACAAATGGCAAGGGATCAAATTAATCCTGCAAAGGCAGCTTTAATCCTGGTATTTTCTAATTCAAGTGCTTGACTTTCAGCTTAATAGCCTTTAAACATAACAGTCAGAAGTAAAACAAGTTATGATATGTTAAGAACCAGAACCAGAACTGGTTTGCAGAACCATTTTAACACATTTACACAGATCATCTGAAAGACTGAAATACTAAAATGTAAAAAAAAACCACCCAAAAGATTACCACAGTAAATGTACAATGTGTTAAAATTTCACTACATGAACACTTTTCAGTAACAAAGTTGATCCAAGGCATTCCTACTCTCTTTTGTTCATCATATCTGCACATGGCATTTCACTCCTTCAGCTATGCCTGTACACATATATTACACAGCAGGTCAGGTAATAAACCAAAACCAAATAAAACTTCTTTTCAAATGCTCGTCAATTTTTATATTAAACAACAATCTCAAGAATGAATGCACTAGCATAACTGAAGAGGCAGCAAAGCAGCTGTAGGAAGGCAGAATTCCACCAGTTTGCCATCAAAACCAATCTGACTACACTCAGCCCCAACACAAAAGGTGTGCCTAGTTACTGGGTAGATAACAGAACTATGGCAGTATCTTGTACTACTAGATTTGATTCCAGGTGTTTGAGGTATCACACTTCTTCAGCTGAAGATTATTTTGCCATTAACTACCTAAGCTCTTTCCTCCAGAAAACCTGCTTCTGTTCTCTCCAGCCATTTTTCCCTGCCGAATTCACTACTGACTGGAAACTAAGCTCTTCAAAAGCTCTTCTTCTTTTCTTTCGTGATGTTCAGGTGACATCAAGGAAACAGTAGGGAACATACCAGAAAATCTCCCATTGTCTGTGTTCAGGTGCCACACACTATACATCAGCTGCAAGACCCAGGAAGAGCAAGTACAGCAGAAGGAAGAGACATGAAGCCTTCCTTCAGAAGGCCAGGAAGAGATTTTAGTATCAACCTTCAACAACACTCTACTGATCTCAGCAAACTAGTTTTCAGAGACTTAAGTACTGTATTTGCTACAAGATCTATTTTTTGAACAAGGATAGAAAAAAACACCTCTACTATTTCAAAATTACGTTCTGCAAAAAAGGAAATCTCTACTCAGGAAGCTCCTCACAAGGAAAGGGTGAAAAAGCTTAGGTTTTGGCTCAGCAGTTTATTGATCTTCAACAGCTACCCGCCGTCGAAGCAGTAGCTCCCATTCCTTTGTCCCTTACTCTCACGTCTCCTGCTTCAGCCCTCTGGTACCCTCCTCTTCCTTTCACCTTTCCCTCTGCTGCTCATTTGACCTCCCAGTAAATTGATTCAGCTCCCTAAAATGAAGCAGGAAACAAACAAACAAAATCAACCCCGTTTTTTATTATCTGCTATTTCATAGAATGGTTAGATTTGGAAGGGACCTTAAAGATCATCAAGTTGCAACCCCCCCTGCCATGACCTCCCACCTGAGCAGGTTGCTCAAAGCCCCATCCAGCCTGGCCTTGAACATCTCCAGGGATGGGGCATCCACAGCTTCTCTGGGCAAACCTATTTTATAGGTTAGCTTCACCAGCTCATTGAGAGGTCAGACAAGCACTAAAATTGCAGCAAGAGAAGCCATGAAACTACCCGTTCTTTATCAGCAAGTTGTTCAGTCAGCTTTGCCTATCTGAAACTTCACTTTCAGAAACAACGAAGTCACTGATGCTGAAACTTTACAAATAGAAGCAGGTAGACATTTACATGAAAAAAATTCAGCATAAGAGCTTACGCTTGCAAATAGACAAGTAACTAAAATAAGATGTTGATGTTGCCTACTGACTTTCATTATAAGGACATAGCTGTCAGCTACAGCTATGTTAATAGCATGTTGAGGGTGGCGGTGGGAAAGAAGATGTTCTGAAACACTTAATGAGATGCAATATTGCAGCAAGGAGCTGTGAGAAACTACAGTTAAAGGCTGAGGAAACGCACACAGAGGTAGGCAACAAGAAAGACAACAGCGGTTTCAACAGGGAAAACATACATAAGAAGTGTGGTGAGGACAAACCCACTTAAAAAAACCAAAGAAACATGGATTATAAAACTCAGACAAGAAATATAAGTGTCTTCCTGGGGTATTGTCCTGGTCTGGGCAGGTAAATGCAGGAATGTTGCACTCAGGTGTAAGTGCACAATCCTCTTTTGCAGAGAATTTGATGGCTCTTATAATTCATGTGCTGTTTCAGACACAAAGGGGGAAAAGAGTCCCATTACTCACCAAGAGTCCAGATGCAAAAGACTGCTTTTGCTGCTACACTGCTTAAACTTCTACTCAAATATCCTACACTGGATTTTATTATTTGAGTTTGACAGCAGTTTATCAAACCCCTCTTCTCCCATGTTGCCTTTAAACGCAGATACTCTCCTACAGTCCATATATAAACACACACACCCCTACACACCCCCAAAAGCTATATGTAAAAGCTCTAAACCTGCAGAGCAAGATTGTTTGCAGTTCTATAATCTTTTTCATGACTAAATATTTGAGTAATCTCTTACTGTAAGTTTAGGGATTCTGTCTTCCTGGATTTAATGAAATGTGATTTCAACTGCTATTGCTGTTTTCCACAGCAGACAATACTGTGAACTTCCTCCATAAGGACAACTGGTTTTCACTTCCAATAGGTCAGCAACAAGGAGAGACTCACCTTGTGAGTATGAAGACACCCATAAAATTGCATAAATAATATATTTGCTAGTGTATGAAATTGATGTATTAATTTCCAACTATTTATGCTCCACACATACAGAAGTGGAAATTTAAGGTGACGAAAAGAAGAAAACCTTTAATATTGTGCAGTCTCTCTATCTTGCCCTCCACTAGAGACAAATAATTAGCAGTTACCCTGATACAGCCTAGAAATTTTCTTAGAAATTAGAGGCTACTTTGCACATTCAGATCATACCCATAGTTCTGCCAGCTGACACTCAGAATAGCTCCTCCTGACTTACAGCAAACTACAAAATGTCAGAGTAACACCACAAAGCTCTGCTTGTCCTTCTTATTCCTGTTCACGAACAAGCAGGAGCTACCAGTGCAATTTCATCTTACTCTCAGCCCAATCTAAGCAGGGATTCCTCCTGCAAGGAGCAGTCCACATCTCCTCCCCCTCCAAGGAAGGCCCAGCTTGCTGTCCGATCAGTAAACTGATCCAGATGACCATGGGGATTGCACAACTCTGGATATAAGGGAGAGGGCAGGAATGTGTGCTGGCTGTGAGCTTTTCCTATTCTTCTTGAACGAGTTCACGAAGATTAAAACACACTAAACACTGTTTGATAAAATATTTGTCCTGGCCTCAATGCCTCAACTGAAAGGCCTGTAACTCATCGTCCAAATTGCTGTAAACTAAATGAAGAAACTAAACAGGTTTTTTTAAAAATCATTTCCCAAAGGAGTTCTTCAGTTCTCTTGAGTTTTGTAACATTGCCGTTAAAATTCTATGATGGGAGAAGACCTAAAGGGCTGATGCCAAAATATACATTTTGGTAAAATACACCTACTAAAAGCTCATTCCCAGGAATATCTCCTACTATTTTTTTGGTAAGAAATGCATGAAATCAAGAATTTTAAGAAGTGGCGACACAGACCAAACACATTCCCTTGTACTCTTTCTACAGGTTGACTTTATTAATCTATCAGTAATGCTGAGATATACTTACCAAACTAACTAATACTCAATCATCTGATTTCCTGTATGAGCCACTCTGTCTGGCTCAATTCACAATAAAATCTTGTCTATGTACTGCTTTTAACTTTGCCAGCATAGTGAAAATTACGAACCCTAATTGTGTGGCTAATTTCTATTAATATAAAAGTGCTTTTTGTAGGCAGAGTATATTTTAGACGGGAAGAGAAACCAATTATACCCACATAAGGTACTTTTCTACCAACAGAATTGTATTTACACTAAGGTTTCTATAAGAAAACTAGAGTCAGGGAAAAACATCATGCACTTAATCTGAATCATCCAGAACTGGTATAAAAGCTGAACCTAAAAAACTGTCAAGTGAGACACTTATGATTCAGGGAGCACAGGTATCTTCCACCCACTGAAGGGATCCAAAGAAAACTCCATTCAGCTATCATCTTCATTCAGCCATCATTAATTATGGGCAAGATACTGGGAAGATAATACAGCATAGTGTAAAAGGGGGAAGGACCACAGCAATTTTACATGAGATTTACAAGGTCATGAATAACACGTGGAAGATTTTCAGCTTACTCAAAGTCCATGTCCAGTTGGAGGCAAGCAACATCTCACGTACTTAAAAAAAAATAAATTAAAAAATCCTCTTCCAAAAACTCTATACATTTTTTTCTTTATTCCTCAAAAGTATTTATGAGAAAGGAGCTGGTCTTACTCTTAGCAAACTTCCAGGGTTATTTGGCCATTGGTCTCAACAGCTGAAGGAGTGTCCTCGGGGTTATATCCTGGCAGAAAATAAATTCTCTTGGTTGTGACAGGTAGATTAGGTTGTGGCAAGTGGTTATTAGAAATCACTAATTCCACTGCTTTTTCATCCACATTTCTTAATTTGCTTTAAAATTATTTCTATGAGGCATACTTACTGTACCAAGTGCACTATTTTTGAAAAATTCTCCAAAGATACTCACAAATGTATTCAGAACAGAATGCCAAATAGTTCACTTCAAAGTAGCTCTCACTTTTTTTTTTTTTTTTTTTAGCTGGTGAACATCCACTCCACTGGCACTACTGGTACGCTCCTAGTTCCAGCATATTGTGGTGTCAGGTTTGGTGCTGGCCTATGCATGAACGCTGGAGGGAAACATGTGAGTTGGAGGGATGGGAGGCAAGGGGGTGGCTGGGACACCCACTGTCCCCCTGTAAGAGCTGTCCCTAAGATAACCACAACTTATCAAAGGGATTACTGAGAACAAATTGCAACCTAAAGATTACTCACACTGTTACGTGCTGATGTGGGATAAACCACAGATAAGGAGATTAATGCTCCAATACAAAAAAAAAAAAAGGAAAAAAATATTTCTTCCTTTACCAAAAAATGAAATATAATTGTATATGAATTATTATGAAAGGACACGTTTCATGACATCTTTTGGAAATTATTTGGCCAAAGGATTTTTCAGGCCTTTTCATCACAGGTTGTACGGAAAGATTCTGCACAGCAAAGGTGTAGTGTTTCAGTAAATCTCAGAGGGAAAACCCACTCAACAATCAGGACCAGGCGATTTTAAAAACTGTGGGTTTTTTATGTCCCGTAAGACTGCTGAACTGATGGTGGTAGTGGTGAAGGTGGAATGAGTGTAGGAAGGTAGAACAATTGCTCAACAATTTATTTTCTTGTTCATAAAATAAACCTGAACTATTCTGGAACAACATAATACATAAAGTAGCCAATAAGTAAAGACAACATGTAATTTTTTTTTTTATTTCACTGCTGAATGAAAAACAATAAGAGAATTGCTATCATAAATATTATAACCAAGGAAAAAGATTGGAAAAAATATTACAGTACATAGACTAATATTAAATCTACACAATAAATATTTGGGGAAAGCAACTCTTTCTGCACAGAATATCTATTTTAAAGCAGAGCATATTGCAGTCTTTACACTTGCAACAAATAACTTTGCTAGCTCTAAAGATAATTTTTTTCCCTTCCAAGGATCTCAGATCATTAAATGTAGCAGAGTTCATTATGAAACAGCTCAGTTGCTCAAAAGTTGAGAATTTCTTTTAATGAGAGCTGGAAATAGCTGCAACTGTAGTGTGTGACTCACAGCATAGTACCTCCCAGTGCAGAACAAACCATATGGTGGTTACAGCCCAACTTCCTCTCCCCAGCTCCTCCTTCCTCTACCCTGTAAGTCTACATTTGTTTATAGACCATAGTTATCACTATTTTGCAGATAAAACAACTTTCAAAACCTTGAAACCTGTAACTGGAAACTACTTGATGTTTTTTTTACAGTAACTGCTTCACAGCTACTGAAGTTCAAAAATAAACAACTTCAGTACAGTATGAGAGCTCAGGCTTTCTGTGAAGTTGTGCTTTTAAACTCAAATGTTGTCATGCCTCTAACTAATTTTAAGGAAAGCAGAGTCAGCCATTACTATGAAGATGCACCAACTATTTAATTCTGTGTGTATTAGTATTGTCTAACATCACACACAAAACACATGAGCCCACAAGCCCCAGTCTCTTAATGATATCAAGCTTCTATTGATCTGGAGGCTCCTCGATCTAAGAAGCCTGTTGAATTTGAATCAGCTGACAGCTACCACCCTGGCACTTGGAACCTACACGGCAAAGAAAGGAAGCATAAATGTTCTCATTTATTATATTTGTGTACCATTAAACGTACAGCACAAAGAAGACTTCAGGAACTACTTGCAAGCTATGGTCTCTTCTTATAAAAGAGTGCTAGTAAGTGCTAAAGGATAAGTTACCTTAAGCATTTAAAAAAGCACCCAATTCATTATGACTTTTCCCTGTGATCCAAAACAGGATTAATGCTGAAATTAGTGGAGGAGCAAGAGCATCACTGAGAGCAAGAGACGTGGTCACCCGCTCTCATTTCCAACCCCTAGGGGTGATCTGGGCTCCAGCAGGCTCAGGAGAGCTCACAGCTAAAGAAACTCCGACAAACCCTGGTCTGGTACACAATGTTGCAGTTGAAAACTGTGGGAATTGTAATCTGTGACAGTTCCCTGCAAGTCCCTACTGACATTTATTTAAACGCTCATGATCCAGTCAGATTGGGTGGATTTTCTACAGGTAGAGTAAACCAAATGTTCTTATGGGATTACAGCTGTAGAGCACATGGGTAATAACATTTCTTAGAGAAAGGGACATCAGATCCCCTTCCACCCAAGACATGGCCACATGATTTGTTTTTTGCAAGCAAATTTTATAAAAACAGTTGCTAAAGCTTGCTCAGAAGTTCCCCTCAAGAGCACCAGCAAAACCCTGATGGAAAATTTTAGTCAAAGCAGTTAAGTTTGTCAGTTTGAGCAAAGTCAGAACAGAACACTATAATTGCAAGTGTTTAGGCAAAACAAACATAAAGTGGTACTAGATTTATCTTTAATACATATTTACTATTCCTGATTTAATATGAAAAGCCTTGTTGTAGAAGGATAGTTTAAAAAAAAGATTTCCATATTAACATTTATCTAAGGATAAAATTAACTACAACTTGATTACATGATTTTTACTGTATTCACAAAAATTTGTGAGATTATGTAGTTCATCACAATCTTTTATACCTGCAGCCCACCTACCTCTTCTTTCCACTGTCAGTCCAGCAACAGAAAAACAGAATAGCTTTTGAAACAAGTGCCCTGTAATTATTAAGAGCTTACTCAGCACACAATGAAGTTCCACAATATTTCCTGTCTCATAACTCCTTTAGATTGTTTTCCTGAGGTTTAACGCTTCACAAGCCACTGCCAGTCTGGACATACCATGACACTTTGGACTTTAAAGAGCATTAAAGTACAACCCCTTCTGACAGCTGTGATCGGGCTAAAAAACATCTTCCACACACCAGTATATAGTACAGAGCATTTTTCCACTAGTCTAAGAGAGGTACTTTTTTTCCTACTCATGAATAACATAGCCAAAGAGCCCTTGGACTAGTAAAGCTACACTGCGTTTAATACCTGCATGTACTTATAGGTGGCAGGAACCTTGCCGGATTGCCTTCCGCCCTGAAATTTGCCGGCGAGCGCGGCTCCCCCTTCAAGCCAGACCGGGGCGAGCCTACGGCGCGGAGGGGCAGCCCTCCCGCATCCTCTCCCCATTTTTGACGGTTGGGAGCCGAGCCGGTAATCCGCTCCGGGGGAGAGCCGCGAAGCCGGAGCCGCGACAGGCGGAGGGGGGAGGCGCCGGTACCTCAGGGACGCCCCGTTTCCCCGCCCCCGGCCGTTACGGGCAACCGCCTCCTGAGGCGCGGCACAGGTATATTGACACGTGCGCGCGGCCGGCCGGGCGATCTCCCCGCTCCGCATGCGCCGTGAAGGGCAGAGCGGCCACCGCCGCGCAAGCGCAGTTCTGCGGGATCCCGGCCCCCCCCCCCCCCCCGGGGATAGGCGGGGTGGGGGGACGATCGGCAGGAGCGGCGTGCGGGAGCGGGGCATGCGCAAAAAGGCAGGCCGGGCCGGGCGATGTGGCGGGCGCGTGCCGGCGCAACGGGCGCTCCGCAGCCGTTTCCCCAAAGCTCGAGGGAGCATGCGCGCGGGGGGGGAGGGGGGAGGGGCCGGGGAGACGTGTTTCGTAACCGGCGCAGGCGCGTGGAGCTGCTCGGGGAACCGTAGCCCCGCTCGGTGGTTGGGGGGAGGGGGAGGGAAGCGAAAAAAAACAACCACCTCAGAGTTACGTCAGGAAAAGACGCCTTTGTACACGGGGGGACCCACACGGCGCGGGCAGCCCCCGAAACGGGCGCGAGACGCGGCCGTTACTCACCCGCTCCGCCGCCAGCCGCGCCCCCCCCCGATGCCCCCCTCGGCGCCTCCTTTCAGGGTTCGCCCGCGCGCGCTGCCGCCGCCGCCGTGATTCCATCCATCTTGAATTTGACGTCATCCCACACCAGGGATGAGGTCATCGAAGGGAACGCTCGTCACGTGCGCAGCGCTCCGATTGGCCGGCGGGGGAGCGGGGGGCGAGGCGCTGGCGCGGCGGGGGAGGGTGGCGGCCAGGGACGGTTACGGGGGGTTCCCCCCCCACCCCACCAGCCGCCGCCCCTCCCCCCGCAGGTAGCGCGGCGGGAGGCAGTCGTCAGGCGCGCGCGCTCGCTGGGGCCGGCCGCGTGGCGGGGAGGACGCCGGGGTCCCGCGACACGTCCCCGGCTGCCGCCACCCCACGTCCCCCTCACCCCTTCCCACACACCCCCACCCCCCCCCACCACCACAGCGCGGTAACGGCTTGGCGCGGGAGGAAACTGAGGCAGGCGCGGGAGGGGGGTGGAGGGAAAGGGAGGTAGGTTCCCGTTGTCTGCGTGTCCCGTGTCCCCCCCTCCCCCCGGTGTCACCGGTTTGGTGCCGGTGTCACGTCTGGTGCTGGTTACGGTAGCGTTAGGATTCGGTTAGAGTAACCTACACCTCCTCCCTGCCTGGTGTCACTGGTGGGTCGGTGACAGTGGCGTCAGGATTTGTTTAGGGCGACGGTGTGGTAACCCGCAACCCCCTCCTTGGCCCGGGCCCCGCGGGCAGGGGGCTCTGTGGGAAGAACCATTGCAGGCAGCGTTAATTCAGAGTTTTCCTAATGGGAATAGCCTGATTTATTATGAGTAATTTCTTTTTTCTTTTTTTTTTTAAATTTTGATCCATGTCTTTCTACGGTGTAGGGGGGAAGGCCCAGCGCAGCTTGCGAAGAAGCTGGAATTCTAGTGTCATGCCTGCGGTGTCCTCAGAAGCAGGCCCGCTGTTCCCCTGTGGTGGCGGGGAGGCACATGCCCCCGCGCCCGTGGATCTGGGACCCTTTGCATCTGCCCTACTCATTCATTGTGATGTGATTCTAAAAAATTATAATGGACTTAATCGTTGGCGTGCTTCTCATTGAAATTAACCACTTTGATTAAATACCTGACTAGGGCTTTATGTGTCAAAACCGAGTATTAAAATAGAATTACAAGATTTCTCTTGTTTTTGTTAAAGGCTAATCTGACCCATTATCTTTGCATTAAGGACAGCGCGAATTGTAGAGATTAACATCTAATCCGCGTGCACGTTTTCCAATAGTGCTTTTAGATATTCCACGTAAGTCACAAATACTCTAAGCAGCTGTTAGAATCTCAGTAATGTGTTTAGTGCTGCCTTTAAACCTTTTTGCCAAGGATTTGTTGCAGATGGGCTAAACTCCCTGTAAGAAAAATGGCAGGAACTGGGTCCAGTTCCTCTCTCACCTCTCCAGGTACATTTTTTGCCACTGTTGGCTCTTTCAGTTGTTTTGCAAACTTGCTAAGCTACCTGTGAAAGGGGTGGGATTTTTTTTTCCTTCACTTGTGCCACTGCTGCATCTGTCCTGACATGGATGTGGACCATCATGAAGACCAAAAGAGCTGCAGAGTTTCATCTGGAAGAGTGGTTTGTTGTGCCGGTACGTAGACAAGTGCTCTGGCACAATAGGGCCTACTGTGGTAATGGGAATAAACAACTAGGAAAGCAGTTGGATCTGTTTGCATAAACCAGTTTATGCAGTGACGCTGGCTCCGCTGCTGGTAAAGCATTTGTGAAACTAACCTGAGCTCGTAAATCTGGCAAGGCCCTGCTAACTTTTTTCCATGTGTACTTGGTTCTTTCTCAGCCAAACAGAAAACAACCTGGTGTTGCGTAATTATTTTCTTGTTCACAGTTCTCCAAAAGGGCTTGTGTCACAGATGAAGAACCTCTGTGCCGGAATTATCCTGCTGAAAAAATTGTGTTCTTTAATACACACACGTACACACACACACACATATAATTATGTCTCACTATGCAGGTATTTATTATCAGTATTTTTAATTTGTCAAGTTTCCCTAGTGAAAGTGCAGCCATTAGAGTAGAGGCCACATGGCGGCTTGTATAATCTTGGCTACAGACAGCAGTTACTCTCTGTAGTTCTTAACTTAGGCAGATGTTTTGAGAAAATTTTGAACATAATTCTCAAAGGTTTTGTGGTTTGAAGGGACATAAGACTCTGACTGTATTTCATCATTGAGTCTGGTTAACTTGATGTTATTAAAGTTGTATGGATGCCTTAATTCCCCATAAATCTGATTTTTCTTGATTCTAATGAAATCTAGGCAAGGATTTAACACTGTAGAATTATTTGTGATTTAAGTTGTCTCAAAGTAGGTTCATTTTGTCAAATATAACGTTCATAATTATTTGGGTACTTTCTCATTCTTCAACAATAGCTTGTTTATGAACATTTTTTCCAAATGTTTCTAATTTTAAATGCTGTTATGGAGCACTTAGATATATTTTTTCAGCTATATGTGTGGTTGCAGCTGTTATTACCAGATGCATGTTCGTTGAGTATAAGGTTTGTTTTCCATTCAGAGTATCCAATAGCTGCTCAGATTAACTTTTGATCGTATTTGCCAGCAAGCTTAATCACTGGAATTTTGTTAAAAACTGAACCCCTGCAAAATATAGACTGTAAAGCAAATTATTTTAAAAATATGGATAATTATATATGGACTTTGTGAGAAAATTTGCATGTGAAACCTAAAAAACTTGCATTGGTTTTATGTGTAAATATGAGAAGTTACTATTTTTTGTGATGCAAATATTGCACAATAGGGCCAAGTTGTGTATGTACTTTGAATAGTCCAGGGTTTTTTTTTATGTTAACATTTGTTTTATTTTCAGTATAAAAATATTTGGAATAAAGTCATATGCTGGAGGTAGGCTGTCTTTTTCTAGATCTGTAGTTTTAGCCCTTTTTAATTTATAGATCCCCTAATTTTTTTTAGAGAAGGGTTGGACCTTGTGCAATTAATTTAAAACTAATGACATCTGGTTATTTTCTTTCAGAGAGCTTTAGATGTATCTAGGGTACCCCTAGGCACTCCTGTATTAGCAGCTGAGAAAGAATTTTGCAGGGAAAAACTTGGTTTTGGGGAAGAGAAGGAGAGAGGTTACAGAAAGAACACGTACCATGCAGTCTACTTCATTTCATTGGTGGAACCTTGATTAGGTATAGATGGTAAAATCTTTTATCTTGGTAAATTATTTTTTCTGTGTTCTGTTGTATAGAGAGGTCCCTTCTGTACTCTGATAGCTTTAGGAGTAGATACTGCTGTGCACCCCTTCCTGTTCCTTCAGATACCGGCTTCTATCTCGGAACTTCTGGAAAGCGAAGGGCTGTTACTTGTGATCACAGAAAATACTTGAATGAACCAGTTCCTTTCAGCCACTGCTGAACGCTGCAGATGTCTTTGGAAACACTAGAGGTCTAGCTTTATTGATTTCAAATATTCTGCCAAAACACAGGTAACTTAACGACTTGCCAAAACACACAGAATTTTCTACCAGTTTCTCATTATTGACAGCTGTGCATGGAAAAGTGTTCCTGGATTATTTTTTTTTCTTGTTCTAGTATGTTTGTATGAAACAACAAATGCCTGCAGGTAAAAAGAAATACTGCTTTTTCTGGTAAAAAGCTGTCACTAATCTTGTCACAAAAGTACAGACACTAATCAGTAGTCAGAGAGACAATAGGACAGTAAGATACACAATGAGAATATTACACAAATTGCTGTGTTTCCATAACTGCTCTGAAGCAGGGTATGCAGTCAAGACGTTTCTGAAGATTTAAATTTCTTACCAGGAAAATAACTATAATAGAGTATAATTTAAAACTGTCTTTGTTCCCGTTATTTTCGTTTCTGAGTGCCAAGTTTTGAGCTTTTTTAGCTGTCACCCCATGTCTTCTGCAAATAGCACGATCTAGTTAATATTTTCCACTCAGAACCCACATGCCTAGCATCTCGGACAGTCTCAAATAAATGCTACATAGTAATATTACCTTAGAAAACTGCTAAGTAGTAACAAAAAACATATCTACTTAAAAAGGCAATAATTCTGTGGGTTGTTCAATGATTCAGAGAAAAATGCAGGTGTGAAGGCATGTATTCTATAAATGGGCAGACAGCCACGGTATTATGATTGTCGTTTAAAGGAATAATGTATCCTCATTTGCAACTACTAAGCTATTCATGGGTACTTTAAAAAACACCTTGATAAAAAGCTGCAGGAGCAACTGAAATACAAAATCTGTCGCGGTGCAACAGATAGGGAGCAATTTCATGTTATCAGTTTTCACAGCTCTGATTAACTTCAGCTGGAGCTTGGTGTCCAAGCATTCTAAAAATAAAATGTAGAGTATTCTGATTACAGTGGAAGTGTGTAAGACAATATTAAAAAGTGGCTTTGATTTCCTGGTTACAAGTGCATGCATCCTGGCTCTTTATTTTAGACAAACTGTGTGTAAAGAAATCCAGGAAAAAGCAAATGGAAAGATGGATGATATGGCAAGCATAATTCTGTCCATAGGCTAACTCCAAGCAAGGAAAAGCAAAGAAAAATGAAGTGTCTTGTGCATGTTATAAAAAAAAATAAAAGAAAAAAAAAAAGAGGAAGGCTTGTGCTTTTGTTCATGTTTAGCAACGTTTCTTTTCAGGAAGAATAAATGGAATGATAGTGCGAAATTTTGCATTAGTACAGTAATTATGTTTATCCGCCTGTTTTCCTGTAAATGTAGCTTTAGGGATTAAGTTTCTTGGCAGAAAGCACTGTGACTGTAGCCTCAGTTCCCTAGAAGGTTTGTGTAAGTGAATCAGAGACAGCAACAAAGAACTATTAGTGCTATGGTATATTTTAAAAGTGAACTTGATGCTTTAATTCCTCAGTATCAGTCACACAGTTTGGCCCCAAACAACTGTCTTCTGGGGTTGTCCATTACACAGAGATGGATAGCATTTTTCAGAGTTGCAGCAAGTGCATTTGTGTTTGTGCATTGTTAAGATGCTGGAAAAACGTGCAGTATGTTGACTATATTATTTTTCTTTTCAGAAGATTATATCCAAATGTTAGAGGTGGTTTGTGGTAAGTTCTCATCAAGTGAAAAACCACAAAAGTTAGGAAGTAAACCTATTGGCTTGCTGACAAATTGTGTCTAGGTTTCTTTGCTTCATCAAATGGTGCCAGAAGTGTTATTTCTAGATGGTATTTTTCAGTTTGTGCATGTACTATACCCGAGGGTGCTCTCATATCACTAAGTCATTTCATATATGATGTTAACATGCTGGTCCTAAGACTATAAAGTGCATATTCTAAGGAGAGGTTGCAATATATAACAACTTTAAGTTTACTCTCATGTCATTCTGTGCACTATTAAGGCAAGCCCATGAATTGAGATAAGGAACTGAAACTTACTTTCAGGCAGTGAATACAGAAATACTGCCCTGTAATAACTGTGGGTCAACTTTTGCATTTCCATGGCCTGTGCAGGCTTACTGATGTCATCTCCATACTGATTTATTCAGTACTGAGTAGAACGTTCAAGTGCCATAGCAAAAATAACCAAGATACGGAATTATTGATGTCTTTACATTTATGCTGTTGGCTGAATTTATTATTGTCAATTCTGTCTATTTACATTCTTTGCATGATGAATTCAGACCCAAAACAGAATGGGGATTTATTTAGCAAATACAGTTCTGAAGTACAGAAACAGTGTTCTGGAAGAGGCCTTTTTGCCTGACCTGTTTCTCTGTCAATTTGACGGTCTTTCCCCCCAGTTCCCTGTGGTAGTTCATTATATATGAGCCAATTATATATGGACGACAGAGGGGCTGCTTGCCTCTGCAGCACAGGCACCTTGCTTGAGGCCTACCTGGCTGTAATGTGTTATATTCTAGGCATTGTATACACCATTCTAGGTGTATACACATTATACTATACATATTCTAGGCGCTATGTATACACCATTTTGAATGCTGAATTGTGGAGAGGCAAAATTTGCCCATGCCACTACACCGTTGGCTTTCCCTCCTTCAAGTAAACAAACATAACTCTCTCCAATGTCATTCTCTTAGTTATGTTGGCAGATATCCTAGCTCCAGACTGCATGTGACCAGTACAACTGGAATACTTCCTGGAGAACCACAGGATAAGTGTTGCTGGTTGAAAACAACTCCAGTGGTAAAATTGCACACGTGAGCTGCCTTGCTTTGGTTGCTGGACTCTTCACAATCTGATGACTTCTTAGAGCATCTTCCATGGTGGTGCTATGGGACTTCTTGGGCAAAACCAAGCCCAACAACACTTTTTTTGAAAAAAAGTTTTTTAGTGGCCAGACCACGTAGAGTTTTAAGCAAAGTTTGAATAGAGATCTCTATGCAGCTAGCTAAGCAGCAGGTCTCTCACCAAGAATCCTCACTTGGCATCAAACTTAGAAAGAGTTGGGGTCAGTGAGATAGAAATGATGGAGAGGAGGACCTCAGACAGGGTACCTCAGTTTTGAGCTAGGGTTGTATGGTGCAAATGCTCGTGGATTGCATGTGTCTCAGTGCTTTGTATATCTAAGCATCAAGTTTGTTACAGTTGTGGACTTCCACCACACAATTAATGTCCTTTTGGGCAGACTGCAGTGAAGCCTCAGCATTATAGTATATGTGGCATGCATTGCCACAAGATACTAAGTACCTGGTGTTTTTCAGCAAATTATGAAGCTGAACAGAATCATTACATAAAGGATGAAGAGATGCAGAAAGATCCATGCTTTAAACTGTTTTTGGTTTTTTGGTTTTTTTGGTTTTTTGTTTTTTTTTTTTACGTTGTGATGTTTGTATGCCTGGAGCATTATTATTTGTACTGCAGATATGAGAAAGCATTTCACTAGCTATCATATCTGATGGCTCAGGACTGGAGCTTGATGTTGACTCATAGGTTGAAATTGGCTTTAAGGTTATGCAGGTATATTTTGACACCGAATTAGAAGTTGTTGGTATTTATCAGATGGCTAATTAAAGCACAGAGAATACTGAGAATCTCAGAAAGGCATAGAAGGATCTAACTATTTCAGTGGCCATTCTTTCTCCTCTTAAGGTCTCCTTCAACTAAGCACAAAATAGTATTAAAGTTGTCTTTAAACAAAAAAGGGAAGTTCTCTGTTGAAGAGAACCTGGTGAAAATACAAATTTCCTCCTTTAAGTAAATGATGGAGGTAGCTGAAGTGGGAAAGGACAGAAGGTGCCATGCTGCCAGGATGGCATATGGGCAAATTCCCAAATGGAACCTGACATGCTGGCAGGAGAGATTAGCATTTTCCAGGCTAGAGGAGGGGGTAGGTTTGAGTGATTTAGATCTAGTCTTAAATCCTGACCTTAGTGGAGGAATCTGACCCCTGCAGTCTTGTCAATGGATTCTGGAGTTACTGAAGGGGCGTGTTTGTTCCCAGGAATCTGCAGAAACGTGTGATGTGGAACAGAAATTCTGTCCTCTCTTCTCTGGCAGGCTGCTCAGCTGCCTGGATATGGTTTCCCCTCCGCTTCAGCTGGACATTTTTTCATTTAAATTAGGGCTGTAAAAGTTCTGGGAATATGTGCAGGCTCTCTGTTTTGGAAACTTTTTCTCCTTCACAACTGCTGCAGATCTGCATTGCAATGAGAGCTAGTCTGCAGTCTCATTTTATTTATGACACAACACTGACCTGGAAGAGAGACAGTGAGAGGGGATTCTCTAATTCATGACATATTTGACATCCTATTTTAAAAAGCTCATAAATTGATCTTTAGTTCATTTTGTTTCCTTAATTGTCAGTGTCACCCTTGGAGACTGGCTGGCATTTGTGTCACTTTGGGTGTTGCCTATCTTTTGTGTACGAGACCTGCAGAAGGGCAGACTCGTCCATTTTAAACTAAAGCTTATAGTAGATAAATTCTCCACTCTACCTGGTCAATGTAGGAACCAACACGGTCTTGTGGTTTCTGTTGGCCAAACTTTTTTTTGAAGATTATATCTGGAATTATTTTGCTGTTAAATGACACGTTTTCTTCCCTTATATGTTTCATCATTCCCTCTATTTTAGGTCAGATGATTCATCTCTGCATTACTGCTTCTGCATTTCCATTGCCTTAATTGGGTCTTTTGGAGTTATTACAGTCTATATGAAATTGACAAATGCTATTTCTAACAACATACAGATTTTTCCCCTCTCTTGCCTTCTCCTTTCTCCCTTCCCTCCTCTCTCCTCCCCTCCTCTCCTGCTTTCCCTCATTCCCTCTCCTCACCTTCCTCAGTCCCGGGTGGTCTGGGACCACCTCATCTCTACTGCACTACAGCTTTTCAGGGAGTGAGCTGGAGAATTTCACTCACTCTGGTGCTAAAATGTGACTTGTTTTCTTTACCCATGAGTTAGCTGAGAGGAAAGTCCTCATGACTTTTCATGCTGTTTTAAGTTATAGTCAAGTTATCTGCAAAAACCTGTGTAGGCAGAGAATGTCATGAGATGTCCTGAAGCAGTATGTTTGCTGAGTACTTCAGATCCTATGTCAGCAGTTATTGCTACTCTTTTGTTAGCAGCAGATCTCAGTGCACAGAGGGTGACACGGCTGCTTTTCTTCCTGCTTTGACCATTTCCCACCAAGGTGTGCATTCAGACCCCAAGAACAGCCCTCCACCCAAGCTTGTACCAACACAGGGACAGCAGCTGTTTCTGTGTGCAGTGATTAAAAACTGGAGTCACCCTAATTGCATATGTCAGTTGGGTGCAGTTGGTGGGTATGGAGAGGCAGTTGCAAATGCTGTAGTTTACCATAGTTTAACAGATTACTGCCTCTCACCTGAGCTGAAGAATCTGGCTGGAAATGTGCTTTTAGCCAGTGGCAGAAAAAAAAACCACCACTAAAAATGGGTGAGCATTAAAGTGTTTAATATTTTAAAATATCATCTGTGATACCAAATTGTTAGTAGACTTGTTTTCAAAGATGTTGTATACATTTACATTTTAAAGGAAGAATTTGTAAATGAAGTCATTTATCATTACTACTTACACAGAACTGTCTGTCTGGGATTTTAAAATTATGAAGTTGAAGAGGACTGTTACAATCATGTAATATGTCTCTGCATGTAAATAGTCCACAAAGCCCTTAATTAACACTGCACTGAATTTATAGTTTCTGGTAGAGCTTAACCTTTTCTGCTTGCTTGAAAGACTTGAACCTTTCAAAATCTCCTTTCTAATTAAATAAAAAATAATGGAAGGAAGGAGCATTTCCTCTGAAAATATTTTAAGTAAAAAAGGTAATTAATGTTATAGTAAATAATCTTAACAGTTTTCTGGGACTGGAACCTGTAACTTGAAGAACCAAAAAGGCAGAGTAACTTTAGGAGTGAGGATTATTAACCACTGGAAAAGTTAGCTGAAAGTTATGGTAGCTTCCCTGTCATCAAGACCAGGTTCTCACCTGGAGGTTGTGCCACAGATGGTGCATGTGCCCATCACATTCCTACAGGTGTCTGGCCTCTTGAGCCTGTGGGAAACTGGCCAGTGGGGAACTGCCCCTCAGGTCTTCCCAAAGCTCTGAATGGAGCAGCTTGAAGGGTGATGTTGAGTGGGCATAACCAAACTCTTAATTCCTGCTAAAATGCATACCGATTATTGTCACTTGATAGCTACAGGTTTTAGTGAACTAAAGAGATTAGGTTTTGTTTTTTAATCCGCTGAAATTTTTGGACATCTGTTTAGCTTTAAGTATGGGCTCATTGGAGTAAAACCTGGGCGAAACTTTGGATTGTGTCACTAATGGATGACCTAAAAATAATAAATTCAGGGCATTCTCTCAAGATATAACAATCGTTTCCTGTTGCCTGGCAATATCTCCAGCACTGAATACAGAACTGGGAATTTATTTTATGATGCTGTGCAGAAAAATTTGTTTACAATTTTCCACTGTGATTCCCCCAAGAGGAAGAACCCATGGCTCATACAGAGAGAGCAAATGTTAATGACACCTTCTATTCATCTTGGCAAATTTATGGCCAAGTTTCTCTTCCTCTTTCTATATTTCCATCAATGTTTACTGAAAGACACCCTTGCGTTTTCTCAAATTCATCCCAGTCATTTTCAGTGGGAATTAGCTTGAATTAATTCTAAATAGCTTATTATAGCATAATTTAATTTTTAGTTTATTTTTAAGTACTCCCTTTCAATAATCCTGTCTTCACATGCCATGCTAAATTTTTTTTTCTTTAAGGAGGACTAAGAGTTTTTTGGAAGTATCTGTGGATTACATTTTATTACCCATGCAGTATACATGATTTGGTTTAAAGGGAACCTCATCCACCCACTATATTCTGTGCTTGACAGAAGAATGCGAAGATCCTAATTTCATAGTATGCTTCAGGGAAGTAAGCTACTCCGTACCTCCCTGAACAACAGTACTTACCACCACTTGTAGGATTGGGATATTTTTGTGACTGAATTCAGCACTCAGCAAGAAAAAAGGATGGTTGTGTGTTTGTTGTCCTGGAATATACTGATAAGAGGAGGACAAAAACCTTCATGGCTTCTTGACCTTTTCCTATGACCTGGGATACACCCAGTGCATGCCTTCAATCTGCATTTTTGGGGGAATACACTAACACTGGAAATAGGCTTGCATGAACTGACTCCATGAAGAAGGTCATGAAGTAAATCATGTAGAGCCATTCCAGTGACAGCCACGGTAGACTTGTTACACGTTTAGGAAAAAAAAGCGCATGCTAAAATCAACAGTTTCAAATAGTTTGAGTTTCTTCTTGCCACTGGTATTTTAACATTTGGTCAATGCTTCTGATAACAGTTAACCCTCCAATTTCCTTTTATGGTAAATTCTGTTAGAGTGGATCCTGCTGTTGATGGGAGAGCTAATCAAAATTATGCTTAGCTGGTGATGAGCTCAACTGAGCAAGTGCGATTTTGTTCTTGTTTTTCTTTTGTTTACATGGTAACTGTCTCTTTCCTTTTCCCATACAAATAAATGTCATGTAGCATAGCTGAGATGTGCTGCCTTTTTGCCAGAAGTTGCTAATAATTGAATCACTTGAACAGTGAAATTTAAAGGGAAGACTTTTCAATGGGAAAAATACTGATATATGCTACAGGATTAACTTTGTGGCATATCAAGACCATCCTGTCACACCTACCTCCTAAAAATAATGAATTCTTTTGTTCCTATAGGAAAGGTGATGAAGTTTTCCAAATCTTCAAAAATCACTGTTCAGATCACAGATTTTTTTGCACTATCTCACTGGTTTTTAAGATAATCTTAGCAGCAGCTTCTTTTCATAGTACAGGAAAGTAAATCAGACATCAAAATGATCCAAAGTCAGTTCGACAAATATTTTTTGAAGTCAACAGATTTTGAACTGATCCTTAAACACACAAAACCAAAATAAGTTTCGTTTGTTTTCGTAGCAGCTAATTGCGTAATGTGATTTAGCTTGAATGCAGGGAGCTTGAAAGAATAAACAAGTTAATAAGGTGCTATGGGACTTGCCTTTATGGTGCACTTATAAAGACTTGTTAAGGATAGAGGGTTCCACTAAACTAAACTGATAGATAAAAGCTTTTAGAGGGTGTTTACAACATCCAACTCAAGCATCCGATGCGCGGGGAGCCATTTCCCTCCTCACTGATTACACACAGTTGCCAGAGAGTGTAATGCAAGCCATTGCTTCTATTTCTTCTTTTTCTCCTTTGTCTCATCTACCTGTGCCAGAACTGATCCTTCCTGTCAGGATTGCTTTCTGTGTCAATTGTGATGCTTGGAGAGCGTAATAATCATGGTTGAAAAATGAATGCTGTAAGATAAAGTTTCAACAGGCCAATATAGTTCCATCATTTTTCATGAAATATTAACAGTCTCGAATCAATTAGAGTTCCTCTTGCAATAGTTGTATCTTTGCATGTATTTTATACATGTATATATGTATGTATGCATGTACCTATAGGTATCTGTTTGTGTATGAATATAAACATTTATGTATACAAAATATAATGGCAGAGATGTGATAAGAAAAATAAAAAGGAAAACTTTCTTCTGCCTTTACTGTTCAGGCTGACAGTAATGTAAAAGGGGGAAAGACAGAAGACAACCTAAAAGTAAATTAGAATAAAAAAACTTTTCTGCTTCAATAATTGTTAGTGCTGTTTGTAGGAATGCAGAAAAGACTTTTGTAAGTGGACGTTGAGTTATGTGCATAACCCTTACCCATTTGGGAAAACAGTCCTCCCAAATTTATTTTTAGACAACTCTAGATTGAAAATCAGCCCATTTTTTTAGGGGCTAGGTTGTTGCATAATGTAGGCGCACGACGCTTCAAAATTCAGATGTTTGCTTTTAAAAAAAAGAACTAGACCTCCCATTTTTTCTACTTGGCACAGCAAAAGGAAAGGGAATACTGGTATTGGTGGAATTTGCCTTTGCCTCCGTTTGATCATATCTCCCTTGAAGGGTGTTTCAGCAGCATTTTAAAGGCAAAAGTGTCCTGTCTATTCCTCCTTTTCTCTGCCCCAGGTACCAGAGAATTACAGAGAGCACCTTTGTGCCAAATGAAACTGCAGGTAATTTGCTGAGTTTTTGGCTGCTTTCTGTCAGTCACTGCAGCTCTTCAGAGCCACACCATTTTTGACATGGAAATACTGGTTTAGTTGTGGACCATAAGATAAGTGTTTTCTTACTGGAGCCTTGTTATCATAAAGATATACTTGTTATGATAAAGATACTTTTCTGTGTCCTTCCACAGCATGAGGCTTCCATCTTGCTGGTAAAGAAACACACTCACCAGATCCTGGAGGAAGCATCGAATGCTGGCACTGCCATCAGGGTGATTTTCTCAGCAGATCCATCTGCTGCTGTTTATAAGCCCTTGAGGCTCATCATGTGAACTCCTCCAGTGTCTAAAGTTGTGTTAAGTATTATTGTCCCTCTTGCTTCTGGAAGTACAAGGTCTATCAAAACCAGATCTTTTACAAGCAGGGGACAATGTTGCCCATTAATGTTTTGCATCTTAGCTGCAGGATTACTTAGAATCAGGGGCGTGTAGGCAAAGAATTCATTTGTCTCTTGTCATTAACTAGGCTTTTGCTTTCTTAAATCTGTTGCAACTAAAGCATGGAAGTATTTTAGCCTGTCCTAAAGCCTTTTCTGACTTTGCCAGTGAGCCCTGGTCCATCCACCCCTTCAGATCTCTGAGAAGAAAAGAACAGTGAACTAAATGAAAATGTGCTAGATGCAATCCCATTTCATATGCCTCTCAGTTTTTAAGAAGTGTACACATATTCTTTTATCTCTCACTATACTGATGTAACTGATGCACATAATTATCTCAGCCATGCTTCCTTTTGGGGAAGACCGAGACACTCTTGAATCCCAACTTTCAATGGAAATTTGAGGCATTAGATCAGTTCATAAGCTTTGTCTCTGGAGTAGGACAATATTCGATAGTTTTTAGACTATGATAGAAATTAATTGCAAAGATGAAGAGTGATGGAATATGCCTGCTGCTATTTATACTTGGCATTTGAATGATAAATGAATCTTAATCATGACAACAATCATGTTCTCATCATCTTTCAGTGGTAGCATTATCATTATATCTATAATGATAGAGGCCATATCATTTTCAGCAGCAAATAACAAAGAAAACGCTCTCTGCCCCAGAGCACTTGCAATCCAAATATCACGAAGGACAGGGCTATGTGCCTCCTTAACCAAAGCCAGATGTTTGGTTTCAAGGAGGGAATTAAAATCTATTTTCACTAGGGAATTTTTCTCATGCAGAAGGTCAGCATGGGAGAAAGCACTCAGGAAGTTTCCCTACTGGCATTTGTGCTAATTAAGGGTGCAGAACAGATTCAGTAAATAACCCACTGTTTTCACAAGCCAATAAACATTTTGAAAAGCATCTCCTTTCGAGCTTTAAATATCAACTCTCAATATCTGGCAAAATGTGGCTTTTTTTTTTTTTTTAGTTAAAATAGAGTGAGATAATTTTAGTTGGGGTTTTTGTGGTCTGAAAACTGGAAGGAGAGGAAAATTAAGTATATAATTTTCCTCCTATTTTACGGTGCATGACCAAATATTTCTCTTCACCTGAGAATGCCAAAAGCTGGTGTGAAGTCCCTTTGGCTCCAAACATCGAACCTCCTTGCCAGGTCTCTCTCCTTTTTCCTGATGAGGTTTGCAAAGGTGATTGATTGTTTCTTTTATGGATTACCAAGACAGTGATGCAATATAATCTTTATTCCCAACCAAGCATTTAGATTTCTACTTCCCCTTTCAGCACTACAGTATTGTAGAGAAACTGCCAGTGTTTGTGTCAGCAGTTGATGCTGATAGGAGGTGGGAATGATTTTATTTTCCTGAGTACCTGGAGAAGCAGACAGTGCTGTCTAACAGAGGCAGGGGCTACATGTAGGGAAGGGTGTAGAAAGAGCAGCAGTTTTCCTGGCGTCAGAAGTGGAAATATCAGTGCTGAGAAACTCTGCTGAAGACAGAGCATGGTTCTTCCCCTCACACTCTGAGGATGGAGGCTTCTTTCTGGCCGCAGAGTCCTGCAAAGTGCCCCCCTTGTGAGACACCCGTGGGCTACTATTAGACTTCCATTACTTCATTCATGGGTACTGATGGAATAAATCCTGCTGGCACGCTGGAAAACACTGTGCAGGCTGGAGCTTTGCTCTCCTCTATTTAAGCAGAAGCTTGAACTCAACAGATGCTCCAGATGACAGAAGTTGCTTGGTGGGTGAAACCATGGTGAATGTACATGTGTCAAAATGCAGAGTCAGAGCAGGATGCTAAGAGCCTCCTGCCTCCTGTAGTGCCTTCTGGGCAAATCTGAATATTTGTGCAGACTTGGCTTTGTTCTGACAGACACCTGGTGCAGGGGTTCTTACAAGTAGTTTGTAATCTTTACTTGGAGGAAGGGTATGAGCACGGGCATGGAAACCCTATAGATCCTTTGATTGTAATCACACTGATGATTTAGTATCAATCTCAAAACAGAAATAATTTCAAAACAACAGTTTTGAAATTATTTGAAATCCTTGACAGGATGAAAAAAAAAAAAAAAAGAAGAAGAAAGAACAAAAGCATTTCCTCACTGCATACAGTGAAACCTCTGAAAGTACTGGTGAATTCACTGTTTGTTCAGATTCCCCGAGAGACACAGATTTGGATTCATAATTTGTCTGGTCATTACGTTGTGGCAGAAAGATCTTTTCCTTGCAGCCCAAGCTTCCCTTTACCTCAAACTTCCACTCCATATTGTTTTTAATCATTTGATGTTTTAATCATTTGGTGGGGTTTTTTTTCCCACTTAAAAAGCTTCCTGCCTCTTTTTTACTTAAGTAATCCAGTGTTTGCCTGGGTTGATCACAATTGCAGGTATTAATAGGGGGAAAAAAAGAAACAATACACCTCACCGGAAAAACTTACTGCATTGCTTCTTCAAGTGTTTGTACCTTCCAAACAGTTTATAATATGCTGGTTTTTTGCAAATTTTTCCCAAAGTCCTTACTCAGCACTTACACAGTAGGAGCTGTGTGTCATCACTTGCCTTGTCTATACAGTAGGTTTGTTTAGGACAGTGTTTCTGCTTTGAAGGGCTCCTCTTCCTTCATGAGCTTCTCTGCCTTTAATTGAGCTGGTTCAGGAGCACATGGAAACAATTTTCCTTTAGGTCTTCAAAGTAGAAGCTTCCTATAAGCATTTAAATCTAATGCATCAATAAAAGATATTGCACAATTTCTGGAATGTTTTCTGGGGTTTGGACTGTAGATTTAGAAAAATCTCTCATCAGGAACGGGTACTTGGGTCTATGTGTATCTCTCTGTCTCTTAGCTGGAAGTAAGGGCCAAATCTTCTGTTGACTAACAGTAGATTGAAAAGTGAAAAGTAGATTGTGTATTTTCAGTTGGTGTATTTTGTGCTTCAAATCTGCTTAGTAGAGGCAGGTTTTGTGTGTGTGTGCGAGAGATCAACTCATGAGGGGACGTGGCAGTTGCACGCACAGTCCTTTGTCCTTCCCATCTTTATCCTGGCTGTATGTCGGATGGGTTTAGGAGGGGGAAGAAATGGGAAGTCATCCTTCTGAGACAAGCAGCGGGTGCCTTCAGTCAAAAATGGGTTACAGGCAATGGCACTGGCACAAACCAGTGAAGCCTGGCCCCATCCATGGGCTGGTTACTGGTGTTTGCAAGATGTTGCTGTTCTTGAGCCCTGTGGCTTTGGGTCAGCAAGGAAATGTGAAATTGGAGTTGGTGCTGTGTTCCTGGCTTTTTGCTGCAGGGTCCAGCGTGTGAGACAGAGCGAAGAGGGGCTCCAGTCCCATCACCAAGTGCTGATACAGGCCAGGAAGCATACTCTTTGCTGAACAGGACCTTCAGGTGGGCTTGGCCCTTGTACCCCATGGGGCGATGCTTAGTGGGAGACTTTTCTTCCAAGTAAGTCTTCATAGCAAAGGGCAACACCCACCAACCAGACTGCTTTCTTTCAAAAATGCTTGTTTTTTTAGAATTATAAAGAAGAAGCATACCACAAAATGACTTAGATGGGGCTTAATTCTCCGCAGCACTGCTAAATCATATATGAGGTATGATCAACAGTCTCATCTGGTACCAAATTCAGCTTCAGGAATTGGACTGTGCCATCAAAGCACTGGGGCAAACAAGAACTTCTCTGTGTTGAGATTGCACAAGCAGCTCTCAGTCGGAGGAGCAAGGCCAGGCAGAGGTTCAGCATGACCTCCGCCTGACTCATATTTTTTCCTCCTGTTACCAATAAGAACTTTTTCCTCATGAGTCACTTTAAGTCAGTTTGTGCGTGTTCAGGGAAAAAACAAAACCCGAAGATTTTCCTGAGGAACAGTTTGTCTATGAGACAGAACAAATCACTGAATACAGTCAGGGACTGTTCTGCCTGCACAGTTGAGCTAATTAACTCTTACAGGTTTTTTTACTGTCATTTGTGCACGTCCCTTCATTTTTAATGTATTTTTCTCTGAAACACATCAATGAAATAAGCAAGTCTTACTATTCTACTTTTTCGATATGCATCTGAAGCTTCAGAAAACAAGAAACCCTTCAATAAATTGCCAATTTAGCTGTTGTCCATCCTAACGTAGGCCTGGCATATGCTGGGAAAATAGTGCATTTTCTATTCTATTTTTTTCTCAGGTGACATAAACAAATGCATATTTATAGTGTGGTATCCATGGCTTTCACAAGGTCTGAAATACTGGGCTTTCTACCCCATCACCCCCCTGACTTCACTGCAGTGAGAAATTTAACCTGTGTGACTTGCTCGTGGCTGCAAAAGGTCTGTGGCAGGGGCAGGGAATTCAAGTCCACGAAATCATGGACCAGAGTTTTAACAAAGAGGTGAGTAGTTAGAGTTTATGAGAAGTTCCATCCTGTGTAAGAAGTAGACATTAAGGTGTCCGTTATACATATTGATTTTCAGGAGCTGGAATAAGTTTGTATCCTAATGGCAGAAGGGATTTATTTTGTTTTGTCTTTAGCTGCAAAAGGTTACTTCTGGCTTAGTCAGCCTGTTCCTCTCTTCTAACACCTTTTGGCCTTGATGACCAATTTAAGCCAGTTTTGACAGATCAGCTGCAGGTTCAAAGGCAATTAAGTTCCTGCCAGCTTCCCAAAGATCAGGTGTGGAGAAGAGGAATGAAACATTATCAATGCCCCACTAAGGGAAAGACTGTGGTTGGAGCTCAACCCTTACCAGACATCTGAAATGTCACAGCAAGGGCAGTGTTTGAGTCAGCCCTGATGGTGAGTTTGTCTCACTGGGAGTCACAGGCACTAGGGAAAACAACCATGGGGCAGAAATCAGATGTAAATCAAGTCTCATCTGAACTTCTTGTCATCTTCATTTGAAGCTAGCAGCATGTTTTTGCCTTTGCGTTCCTGACCTGGATCAGTTTATTTTCTCTGTGAGATCCTCAGGAGTGGTGGCACCTCCATCCATTCCCACAGTCTGCTACAGCCATAGTCTGGGCTTTCTCAGCCTGGCAGGCTCTAATCAGATTGAAATGGTGGGAGTCTAGAAAAGGTATCTGGGAGAAATTTACTGGCAGCTGATTTTGAGAGGTCAGGTTAAATGATTTAATGGTTCTCAAGCTTTATGTCCTATACATCTATGGGAAGGCATGCTGACTTCTGGAGCACAGAACAGCTTTTGTTAAATTCCCAAGGAGTCCTGTTTCCTGCATGCAAACCAGTCTGTCTTGAAACTTCATGATCATTCTGGGCATCTGAAGTAATGATTACATCATAGACAAAATGATGCAAAGCAAAGAGAAATGTTCTAGCAACTTGACTTTTCTGTGTCAAACTCCTAGCCTAAAGAAGATCAGGATCTTCTAAGTGACTAATTAAATCAAAAGAAATAAATGCCTAAGGAGTATGATGAGAAAGCCTGCTGTTAGCCACAATATTCCAATTACTGACAGTACAGTCTAGGAGAGGAGTCAAATCCCATCTCTAAAAGTCTGCTTCTTGATCTTATAAAGTTATCCATGAGTGGATTTTGACATGGCTTTTATTGGCACCGCGTTTCCTTGTATAAATTGCATATTTTAGATCAATTCTGACATTACAAATGCAGCTGCAGAAAATATAAACACCAGAGCCGGGTGAACCGATCAGCTCCAGATGAATGGGCTGTGAGGACTGTAATGAGCTCCTTCCAGAGTGGAGCCCAGCTCACTACCAGCCAGGGCTTTTATTCCCATAAGTATCTCCTTCCCTGTTCCTCTCCCCGTTGCCCTTCCTCACCACCAAAGCAAGAGTGAGCAAATTTTCTACTAGGGTCTTATTATAACATGTAGTTGAAAGGAATAAGGGGAAAAAAGAAAAAAAAAATTGTCACTGAAATACACCAATGGTTACTAAAAATATATTTACATGAAATCAACCATGCATGTACAGGTGGAGAGTTTTCCAAAATGATCAATGAATCCCTCTAACTTGCCTGCAGGAGACTCTCTATTGACTTAATGCTGAGCAGGTGCAACTCCTTCCAGCAACTGCAGTGATACGAAGAACACATGCTGCTGCCTCATCTTAACCTTACTGCAGGTAATGCCGTGCAGGAATGTGTCTGGAAGATGTGAAAGTGGTTGTACAGGACCTGAGCAGTCTCTACCAGTATTTGCAAGTCAGTTGTGTGCCTAAATGATTGTAACAGAGGAAATAATGCAGATGAGAATCAGAAACTCAAAGAATTTGCAAATTACAAGGTAAATACTGAAAAAACACGTGTCTTCTGTATCCGTTTCTTGTTCAGATTAAACAACCACTGACTTTCCGTATGGTTTTGTTTGAAAAGGAAGTTCTGCATATTCTGTATTTCGGAACGGTTTCATTCACTGCTGCAGTCAGGTTGCAGCTCACTGTTGGTTGCCTCACCCTGAACATAAGCCTGTTACGGCTGCCAGCCATAAGACCAAGATGTAAATATGCAAAGACAAAGAGTCCTAAAGATGAGCAAGTATACTTGAGTCTTTTAGAACGGGGATGTTAGTTCTCTACTGCAATTTGGAGGATCATACCTCAGACATTGAAGTCTTCAGAGGTGAAGGTGACGTTTGTTTTATAGCTAACCCTAGAAAGCAGCAACTATTTAAGACATATGTCAAATCTATCCTGCAATTTAGGATTGTAGAGGGAGACCCTGGATGCCAGTCTGGAATTACCTATATTGAATTTTGCCAGGACATACACTTCTGGCAGAAGATACCAAATCATTTCGAAGGTCTGTAGATTTTTTTTGTTAGTGTTAGCTGAAAAAAATTCAATCGGGACTTTTATTTTCTAGAAAATTTGGATAGTTTGTTTAAAAAAAAAACAAATGTAAAAGACTGTGAAGAAATATTTCTATTTGAAAATTGAACTTCACCTACTCAAGTCCTCTTTTTCTTATTAGCGGTGTTTTTGAGTCAGATTGCATCCTCTGTGCAACCCACACTCAGGGTCTCCCTGTTGCCTCACTGTGCTGACAGGAGATATAGATGGTGCATCCTGACCCCACATCCTGATGCAGCAGGGTGTTAAGGTATACATTATCCTTAGGCATAGCAGCAATGTTTCCAAAACAAAAAATATTTCTTTTTTTTATTTTTTTGGTTTTGTGGTTGACATGTTCTCCTCTATCCATTTTCCCCAAAAGCATTTTTCAGCTGAAGTTTGGGCAAACCTTAATTTTCTTTTTTTTTTCTTTTTTTTTTTGTTTTGTTTTTTTGGTGTTTGGTTTTGTTTGTTTGCTTGTTTTTGTTGTTGTTTTGTGGGGTTTATTTCCCCAATTAGCTTGATATTTTATCTTCCAAGCCAAAAGAACAGCTCACAAGTGTCTCCACACTACATGGAGCCCTGCCAGAGGCAGGGGCATCTCCCCTGTTGGCCCTGCTCTCCAGGGCCCCATCTTTCCTACCTTGTGAGTGCTAACAGGGTGATTGCCCAACAGTGTTTCACAGAAGTGATGTTACTGATATTCTGAACATACCCAAATGAGAGAGCTTGTGCATCTGGCTCTTTCGTCCACATGAAATTGTCTATAATACTGTAATATGTATTTAAGTGCTGTTCTGAATATATTGCCTCGACTCCAAGAACTGTACCTGTGGTTTTTCCATAGTTCAGTGTCAGCTCCTCATAAAATATCATATTGTGTTTATTCCTTTTTTTTTTTTCATGAGCCAAGTGATGTTGCACTGAAGTTACTGTCCTGCATTGTAAAGCTGCAGGCACATCTGTTTTGGGAAAATGTGTTCCTGATTTACACAATGAAAAGAAAGGGATTTTGGTTTCTCAAATCTCCTGATTCATGCCCTGCCTAATAAGGTTCTTGTTTGCCCAGCATTGCTCTGGTTTACGTGATGCTGACATTGAAATGAAATGAGAAACATAGGGAGAGCAGCTAGTGAAACAGCTCAAATTCAGGAAAAGCTATTCATTTGCTTTTACTCTTAGTTTGTTTTCA
Source organism: Scolopax mira (assembly GCA_004320125.1). Classification (NCBI taxonomy): domain Eukaryota; kingdom Metazoa; phylum Chordata; class Aves; order Charadriiformes; family Scolopacidae; genus Scolopax; species Scolopax mira. The sequence continues at coordinate 167,103 of BJBW01003150.1, forward strand.
AAGTATACAATTAAAGACCTAAAAAATAGTATTGCTTGATGTGTGGGCAGAAATGGAATTCAAGATGCGTATACCTGACATTCGAGGTATGGAGATCTGGCTCTTAGCTGTCAGGTGTTCAGGGTGTGAGAGGGAATAAGCACTCAGAAGGATAAACCAGCAATTTTGAAATGCCTTTTTCTCAAAGTCATGCAGGGGGGTGGGGAGCCGAGCTCAGCAGGTAGAAGAGGAAGATTCCCCAGAGAGAGCTCCAAGGAGAGAGAACCGGCAAAATTCCCAGCGGAGCCTCTTTGTTTCTGTTGCCAGTAGTTATCACCCACTTGCAAAGGGTACAGAAACCAGAGCACCTTTTCCCCTAATCCAAAAGCCTGCATGTAAGGACAGTTGAGCTCTACGGCCTTGGAAACCAAGCGTCATGAAAGTCTTATCCAGAATGGGCGATACAACAGCCAGGGTCACTGTTATTGCTGTTCTCATCCTCTGGGCAGCCACACGGCAGGGAAGGGGAAATGAAATTACAGGTGAGTGATGCAAACCTGGTCAGAGAACCATCATTGTCGTGTAGGACAGCTTAGTTTGGATGTTGGGTATCATCTTTTTATTTTGAAATAAGCCAGCCAAGGTGGCCACTCTCCAGAGAACTGGTAACGTCTCAGCAACCATTTAAAAATCCTCTCTTGATAGTTAAACAAAGAAAATCTAACCAAGCCAAAATACAACCTTTGTCTCCAGATCTTCATGCCCGGGCATAAGCCTTGTCATTTCCTTCTTGCTAGAAAAAACTAAGTCGGATTCCTGCTTTGTGTTCAGCAATGCGCAAATTTTTTTGAAAATTGTCTTTAAAATAAACTTCTGGAGGAAATTATGTGGTAATGTACCTGGCAAATTCCTAGAGATGCATAAAATGAGGTTGTAGAAGACATGTTTAGATTCCGTCTGTGGTATGGGCTGTAATTTGGAAAATCCTAACACAATTGCTAGATTGTTACTGCCAAATTAAATCCTAATTTGCTCTTAATTCCTGCTTTGATTTATTTAGATGAGAAAGGATTGTGATTTTTGGCTGCTTTTTGTTGCATTTTTTTCACTTAAGTGGTTTTGCAAGTCTCAGTTAAAATACAAACTGTGTTTTTTAGAGCCTTGCAGACTTCACAGTTATTCTGTCAAAGTCATCTTTAAAAAAGAGGCTGCTACAGACTGGGGGTCAGCAGAACATTCTAGTACCATTTAAAGTCAATGGTGTTGACTTTAAAAAGGATTTGGAATACCCAGAAAAAAAATTAAGCCCTTAATCTACTTTTCTTCATGTTTTGGAGCCTTTGCATGTTAAAGCTGAGTTTGAATCTGCCCTCTGTGAACCTGTTCCAACAGATTGCTTCTAAGGTTATGTCAAGACAAGAAAGGGGCTTGTCTTCAGCTCTTGCTGTTCTCTGGCAAGAAAAAGGTCTTGCAGATTGCAGCTCACAGTGGCATTCTGGCACTTGAGCAGTGAAGTTTCCAAAAATTGCAGCAAAGTCTGTGGTATGAATGCGAGCAAGCATTTTTTTTTATTGCTGATTTTTTAATCATGCTGTCAGATCTGATCTGGGTTTGACCTTGAATTCTAAGCAGCCTATTCCTGATGCAGGTTCCCTTTCAGCCTTTGCTCTCACTATTTGTTTCTATTAATTTGTTTCTATTGCTTTAATTATTTCTGCTCTTGCTTAACGGAATAAAATGTATACTTTTCCTGACAGTGCTGAAAGCTGGTGGTTACTAAGATAAAAGCCAGAAGTCCAGAGATACTAGGTGTAACGTAGCCTTACTAATGTCAGGTAAATGACTGCCTTCTCCTGCTTTGCAATTGACTTCAGCTTTGTGTTGCTGGAAACAACAGCCCATGCATTTTAATTCCATTTGATAGTGCCATAATCCCATAGATGCGGGTAATGAGAATAGAAAGCCAATTTACTAAATAGCCCAAATTGATCTAAGCCACATTGCTCAGCAGGAAACTGCTGTCAGCAAATAATTGAATGCTGTGAGTGTCAAAGCTTGTTTTAAACTGGGTAGAGTGATGGATGATGGTGAGGTTGGCAGTGCTGCACCTTTCCCTGTCACCTTCAGGCTAACCCCTTCAAGTGAGGGTATCTTTTTGTACCACCATAGCCAAATCTCAAACCTTCTCTTTTGGCTTTGGCAGCCCCGTTCTATACCTAGTATCAATGTGTAAGTATGAAATATGATTTCATATCTGCTCTAACAGCTGTAGCTTCTAATTATAAACTGTATCTAATTCTATGCCATTTTATTCTCGGTTTCATACCTGTATTTATGTTGCACATTGCTGTAGAGCCTAAGCCAGCTGGCTCTGGAATTTTTAGCTTTCCAGTGCTATGTCCTTGCTGCAGCCGCAGCTCTGCACGGACATCACGAATCTTCTGGGCTCGGTTGTTCTCTTCCCATGCCTGTTTTGTTCTAGCCATGCTAATACGTGAGCTCTGGAGAAATGGGGGGATCGTAGCGATGAGGAGCCAGGCTGAACTATTCTTCCGTACCTGCCCTACCCTCTCTAACATGATTTTATACTTTAACAGGATGATTCCTTAATACAATAGTTTCTTTTCTCATTTCCAATATTTGTCCTGCTCCTCTCACTTTCTCTGATCACCAACAGATGTTTGTGCACTTTCTCCAGATAGTGGCTAGATCCAAAATTATTTAGAAACTCTTTCCATTCCTCTTTGGGTATTTAGCCATTCAGGTCCCAAACTAATGGGTGAAAAAAAAAAACCAAAAAACTAAAACAAGATTCCCCCCCCCCCCCCCCCCCCCCCCCCCCCCCCCNNAAAAAAAAATCCCCCCCCCCCCCCCCCGCCATGTCTACATGTCTAGAAGCATTTTCTGGGGTTGGCATTCTTGGAGCACTGTTAACATGTGGCAAGGGAATGCAAAATGCAGTGACAACTACCTGTTTCTTATAAGGCACAAGTGGTAATTGATCAAATGCGTTGGATAAAAAGCAGCCCTTGACCTCTGATTTCTGCTCCAGAACCCACATGTGTTCTCTTTTCCTCTCTCCCAGGGGTATGTCCTAAAATTAACCAGGGGCGGGAGGCCACCTTCCTCTCTCTGGCTCACTTCACCTTCAGTTCTCTCCTGCAAAGCCACCTACCTGCCACAGCTGGGTATGGGCTTTCCTGGCCCTGGTCAGACCTCCATCCTGGCCACTGGGGTCTTCTCCTGGGTCAGACAGGGTGTGGGTTTCAGCCCCTCAGCTTGAGACAGTCTGGTGTCTTTCTTCCTGTTCCTCATGACCATCTCCTTTCACTCTCTTTTTAAAGACAGAGAACAACCCTGGTGCTTTTTAGGGATGTGAAGGTCTTTCAGCTGCTGCCTCTGTCTTCAGGGAGAGAACACAGACGTACCCTGCTTGAGGCTGGGGAGGAGGAGAAAGCAGGGAGTAGGATTTCCAGATATGCCCTTATTCTTCATGTTTGCCTGCTAACCCGCTCTAAAGAAGGTCTCTTGCTTTCTCATGCACCCTTTGTAGCACGCCCTGGCATCAACTCTGCCTTTTCCTGCAGGCTGAGGGCACAGATGGGTTAGGCAGAGCAGGGCTGGACTCCCAGGGACTGATGGTCTCCCTGGGTCTCGCCAGACACAAGTTATTTATAGTTGAGAGGGAAGGCTGAGGCTGGTCCATGGTCAGTCCCAGCTATCTTCTCCTTTCTTCTGCTCTTCCAAAGTGCCCTTGTCTGCAGAGAGGTGTCTGTGCCTCCGTTTGTGAACTTCACCAAACAAATCCATTTTTCTTCATGGCCTTTTGAATATCTTTCAGGATGTTCTTATTTGACTAGGGTTGGAGGAAGACCTTCTGTGTGATTTGGTTGAGCCAGCTTGAGGGACGTATTGTGGCATATGGTGTCTATCCCATGCATTCTTCTGGCTTGTCTCTTTGCACTACAAATGAATCGTCCTGTTCAAAGCTCTTTTGCCAATCCTGTTCAAATTGCACATGCATTTTTTTTTAAGCTGGAAAGCTAAACATGATCAAAGCACATAATTCCTATGAACCTGACCTTTTTTTTTTTTCTTCTTGTTTTCACATGTTTCATCTTTTCATGCAGGAGATAAACCACACAAATAAGATAAGCTGTAAATAATTTAATTATATTCTTGTTGCGTATACTATGTTAGCTCTAGTCTGGCTGTTGACTAGCCCTGGTCCCTTCAGAGCTCTCAGAAAAACCAATCCTGCCATACTTGAATCCCTGCAGCTAATTCTTATTTATCCTTATTGAAGTTTCCTTTTCTTCATCTAGAGGATGATATAGGCATTTCAATTCTGTCCCATCTTTTTTTATATGGGACAGAGGCTGACTCAACCCCTCTGGCTTCTATGACATCTCATTAGGAGACAGCCTGATGTCTGTGACATGATTGCTTGCTGCTAATTCTTCAACTCCATCTGGTTTTGTTGCTGTTGTTGTTGGGTTTGTAGTGGTTTTCTTTTTTTCCCTGCTCCTGCTCATTTCAGTAAAGCATGTAACAAGTTCACTCCTCACCATGACTGGTTTCAGAACTCCAGAAACTGACTCCCATTCCCAGACCTGCATGAAATTATGTAGTTAATGAACTTATTTCTGACTTCAGTTATACTGAAGTCAACGGAACTACAGCAGCTCTCAAAGGGCCTGGTGTAATATGGTCTGTTACAAATGCAGGCAACATAGGAGCTCCAGGAAAGGAATACCTTTTGTGTCAGATACCTGAAAGTCCTTCCCGGTGATGCATGAGTACCCAGTTTTAGCCTAGGGTGATGTCTGAAGGATGTCTTATTCCAGACATCTACTGTGACTCATCTGTCCATGAGCTCCTCGCCCTTCATTCCCTTTATAGTCATCAGAGAAAAATGAACAATTTGGCAGCGTAAATTGGAGTGGACATCTAACGTACTTGGATTACTCTGCCCTGGAAGTGCCTATTTTGTTCTCCTGATAATTTCTATTAACATATATTAATTTCTTTTATACTTACTTGAGTTGAATTGCCTTTTATCTCCTTTACACCTGAAGGCGCTGAGAGCTCTTTGAATTTTTTGCCAATCTGCATCCTTCTATGACTGAAGTGATGCATATGACAAGCAGTCACTACTAATTCTTTCTTCTGTCCATTTTCTGAAGCAATGTTCTTCCTAATATCAGCCTTCCTGGAAATCATTCATCTGAGTTGGTTCTGCCACTGCTTTCTCATAATGCTACTTTAAACTGGATATTGCAGGGAACTTATGCTCTGGGTGACAAGTGCTGATCCCTTTCTTTCCTGTTTTTGGTTGTGTTATTTTTTTTTATTTTTATTTTTCTCCCTAGAAAAAGGCCTCTCTTTGCTAGGGTACCATCTGTGCAACTATAGCCTGACCAAAAATGTGCTTAAAATGGTTGCCTACCAAAAGTCCTATGAGAAAAGCACTTCCTGTGGAGGATGGATACCATGGATGGTGTGTCCCCGAACATACTATAAAACGCAGTATCGTACTGTTGAAGTCCCTGAAACCATCACCCTAACAGATTGTTGTGAAGGATATGAACAAGTTGGATTCTACTGTTCTTTAGGTAAGTTTTAGTCAAATTAATAGTTAAAATGAATGTCTTATGGATTAGGATTCACCTAAACTAAGACATGTAAAGGCTTAATTCAGTTCTGGGCAATTTTTTCCTGTTCACTGACATTGATGAGTCTGCAAAAATCTACAGTAAACTTGGGCCAACATGGTAAGAAGTAGACATGAAAGGCTTATGCTCCTGATTTTCGCTCTTTCCCTCCCCTAAGTAAGGTGAGCATGGAGAAGGCACCTGCTTGTTACCCCTATAAGGGCTCATCACGTGTCCAGTTCAGCCAATGTCTGTGGCCAAGTGCAATAGCTCACGTAGCTATGCCTGGTGCTCTGTGTGCTCTGAGTGTGCTTGCATTTACAGTAGGACCTTTCTTCTCAACAGTAGTTCAGGATGCACTAAGATAACTTCTCCTTTTGTATTTGAAGCAGGATCAGTTCTCAGGATGCAAACCCAGTTTTGATGTTAATTTAAAACAAACTGTGGCCTCAGGACAAGTTGGTAGCAACTGCTTTCCAATCAAAACTACATTAGGGCCCATTTTCTCAGGACTTCCTTTGTTACCCAGGGTTACATTGGAGAATTGGAAACTGGTGAACCTTTTGGTGGATCTGATCTAACTTCTGAGTTTTAACAAGACTCTACTTGGGAAGACTTAAACATCTTTGACTCAAGATGGAGGCTTTCTCCCCTTCCCATATCAGGGCTACCAGTTGTCAACAATAAATTGCTAATTTTTAGAAGAAGTCAAGTCATAGGTGGAAGGGATTCCTTAGAGAAAAGGAACATTTTCATTTTATTTTATTTTTTAATGGATAAAGCCACATGGCTTTAAGTTGAACAGGCATATTGGATTAGCTGGGCCAGCACTGAACTATTCCAGTATCCACGAAAGTTATGCAGGGCATAATTTTGTCTCCTATTTTCAGTATAACGTTGCATTTTCTCCATTTCCCCTTTTCAAGTTATCCTCCTGGGAATTCACATAGCCTTAACACAGTAACAAGAGATCAGAAAGGAAACGTCTTATTGCAGCCCAGGCGCTTGCTTTGGGTCATAAGACTTGGGTGACTCAGGTCTGTGGGAATGTCCCTGAACCTGCTCCTCCATTGGATCATATAATGTGACATGAGATAGTGTGAGCCATATGTCTTGTCATGGGATCTGTAAAGAACAATGTGTTCATCCCACTTTTAAGTTTCTTCAGAGCATTGGAAATGAATCTCCAAACAATTTTTGCAAGTTATTTTCACAACAGTTCCTAGTAGAATATTGTGTCTAGCAGGAAAATTCCTTGAACAGAAAGATGGGAACACAGAAGTGGTCGTTATCTTTTACTTGTTCTTAAAATCACTTGCTGGAGAAGAGGAACGAAAGCATAAATTGATATACATCATCCTTCATTTATTATATCCTGCAATTGTTTGGCTCTGTGGCTCTTGTGGAGTGGCAGCCAGGGCAAAATTTTACCTGGAGGTCACAGGGTGTCCAGGCAGTCTTCTCAGACTGACATCAGACCCGCTGTTGATCATATGCATTTTACAAGCAGCAGTTCCATGCTGGGGAAAATCTCCCGTAGATCTAATTGGTGTGCAATAGTCACTTGAGTAAGGTCTTTTTGATATACACGTGTGTGTGTGCATACATGTGTGCACGTAAGCATCAAATGACAAGGCTGAGAAGCAACCCAAGAAAATTGCTTTTCAATTCTGTAGTAGTAGGAAATAGCTGTCTCAACTAAATGTTGTGGAGTCACTAGCTACTTATGGTTGCCTTTATTTGCACAAGAAACTCTACGAAAGATCAGGATTTTCAAGGTGTTTCAGAACCTCTGAAAATCAAGACCGTCTTTGTGGGTGGAAAAAAAAGGCATACTGGTAACACTTAAAATATTTTTTTCCCAGTAGAATTCTATGCCTTTTAAAAGCCTCTCTAGGGATATTTTAGGCTTGAGAGCTGTTGATGAGTTTACTTCATCTAACATTAACAAATCTGTGAATCTCTTGTAAAGCTTAGCTGTAGAATTTCCTCTCTGCTCTTGCCATATATTGATGGGCACTCTGAGCAGGTTTGCCCATAAAATGCTGTGGTCACCTTGACTCTTTTTCCTGTCAAAGTTAATTTGGGCATATTTTAAACCATAAAAGGATTTGTATAGCTTCTAGGTGATTTCTGTGTTTACATTATTCCGGTATCTTTGCTTTTCAGGGCGTTAGTCATAAATTCTGTGAATGGTAATGCACTGTCTAGACACAGTCTTAAATAAATGATGAAAAGAGAAACTGGAACTGCTGAAATTACTGCGCAGCATGCTGCTGAACTACTGTTATTTTCTTCTTGACGTTATCCGTGCTGGCATGCTCTCCATCCTACTAGGGGTGGAAAGGTCTGTGTGACCTTTCACAGTAACCTGCTCCTGGACGTTCCCCACCTTTTCTTCCGAGGAGGAAGCATTTACCCTTGCCTGGGATAGGGCAGGTCCTAATTTTCTTATGTCTTTACTGTGGGGTAAAAACCATCTAGATCATTAGTCAAGTTATGCCAGTTGTTCTCACTAGTTGCCCATCAACCCGGTAGGGTAGTATTGCACACAAACTACTTTTTTAAAATAAAAATTGCGAAGTTAAGTAACTAAAATTTAGGAAGTGCTATAATGAATTCTAAAGGTAGAATTAAATAAAACCAGTTGTTGTTTCCTCTCTTTATGCTTATGCATGCATATTAGTAAACTCTTTTAATTACCTGATCTGGCACTGCCTTGCCCCGAGGACCATGTTTCCCTGTGGTGCTCAGGGACGATGGAGCCCCTCTAAGGAACTTCCCAGCAACACCTCATCCTGGCCTCCATGTTCGGTGTGGGGTGCAGTGCTCTGCCGAGCCTCTCTCTGAATAGACAATTATTTATCACCTCTTGAGGTGAATCCTGGGGCGATTCACAGACAGAAGCCTGTGGGAAGGGAGGGAGGTTCTCTGCCTTCCACAGCTTGGCAACAGAGATGCAGAGAGATTGGGATCAAACCATTTGGTGTGCCCATTCTCAGACATCTGGGGTGTGGCTTGAATTTTTTTTTTATTTTATTTTTTTTATTTTATTTTATTTTATTTTATTTTATTTTGGTTTTAAGATACCTTAGTGCTGATTTTAACAACTTGCATCACCAGAGCACAGAGCCTTCTGTCCTCGATGGTGACTATGAGCAGTCCCCCGATTTCCAAGCAGGTCCCAGGGCTGCAGATCAGATTCTTGGACCTGTGACACCATGGCTCTGAAAGGTTGGTTTGTATTTGCTGCACAAAACTTTCACAGCATCTTGCAGCATTTTTTTTAAGCTAGAGAAAGGCTGGTTTCCAGCTACTTGAAACAACGGCATGGCTACTTCTGGTAGCTGGTTTGCTGCCCACCTTCCACCTTCCTGTGCAAGATGAAACCAGAGAGAGACAGGCAGGAGGTTCCCTCCTTATCTGTCACCTAACCCAGCTAGATCCCCAGCCAGGATCCAAAAGAGTACATCAACATGTCACGAAGACTGCTTTTTAAAGCACACTATACAAAAATGTGTTGAAATAAGAAAACCCAGACAGCCTTAATCCTGGATCTTTGTAGCTTGGGAGCTCTTGATTTGCAATGTTAAGGTCACACTTCTATCAGAGCATGCTTTGTGTGCTTAATTTCCTCAGGTTTTCAAAAAAACCCCAACAGTAAAGTTAAAACCCATTCCCTTTATGTGCCCAGGTAGCTTCTCAGCAGGGCTAGGACCTTTCAGAGGCTCCGTGCAGATATTTGCGTGCCGGGTCTGACCAGAGCAGTGGGGAGCTGCAACACAGTTGTCCCTCCTGCTTGGGTTGTCACCAAAAAGCCATGGGACAGCTCTGTCACTAGGGGCACGTGGGCAGCATTGCAGCATCCCCCTGGAGTAGGAAGGGGGGGTACCTTGCCCCAAGCAGATGACTCCTGCAGCCTGGGTGCCTTGTGTGCCCCCAGCAGCCACAGAAATAGGGTTATAGGTGTCAGAGGGTATGTCCCTTCCTGTTCCCCATGGTGTCTGCTTCTGTCCAGGAATTGTCTTCTCTCTTTTTGAGCCCACTAAGGCAGTCGGCTTCCGCACCCTCCTGGACTGAAAATCTGCAGAAATTCACTCCCCCATTCCCCCCCCAGCATAAAGAAGAGCACACCCATTTTATTGCTGTGGGCTCATGGTGAATACCAGCTCCGTTTTCACCTGACCCTCAGCTTCTGGGATATTGTAAACCTTGATCACATTCCTCTCACCCTTCTCTCCACAGCAAAAACTCCCAGCCTTTTTAGTAGTCTTTCTTGCAGGTTTTCTACTCTTTTCAGTTATTCACCCCATGCCTTTCCCAGCTGCATTAATCCCAGAGGGAGCAGGGGTATCCAGAATTGCCTCCAAGATGGGGACTCACCACAGGTCCTTGCCAGCTCACCGATTGCTGGTGTGAGCACCAACGGGGCAGAACATGGCCACGTAGCAGTGCTGCCAGTGGGATGGACCCATCGGAGGTAGCAGTGGCTAAATTTCCTTAAGTTTATTGTGAGTGTGCACAGACTGTTTTTATGCTTTGAAGGCCACACTCCTCTATCATCCGACAGCTGCATCCTTACTGAATTCCATCCCAAGGCTCCTGAATGTTTTCTAGTGCATCATATGTCTTTTCATAAAGAAGATTGTTAAATATTTGTCAGAGGCTGAACTAGCACATCTGCTCTCCATCCTGATTAGCCCTTGGACAGTCAATCAGGATGGAAAACATCCATGTGAGCAGGTAAAGTCTAGCAGTGCTCAAAGACCCCCAAAACAGGGTCTTGTGATGAAAACTGTCAGTCTGCCTTTCTAACAGGCATTGCCATGAGCTCTTTCTATAATTTCATAGATTTGTCTCCACCTTCTGATGTCTGAAACGAATGCAAGGTTTTGGTTCCTCTCTTGGCTGCACCCTCTGGATGACACCCGGCCACTCCAGGTGGAAGGAGGGAGAGGAAGGGGATTAGGGCTGAGCTAGGTGTCCCTCAGCATCTATCTCCTGGGAGATCCTCCCATCCTGTGGTCACAGCAGACCCGACAGCTCTCAGTGCAGGCAGGCTGGTAACTGAGCTTTCGTTGCTAAGCACTGGGTGCTGCATTTCTGCTGCTGTAGGTTTATGCAAATAGTGGAGGAGAAAAGCTTTTGCTTCATCCAGCTGACAGAGGAGTTGCTTGGCTTGCTCCCCGGTGCTGGCAGTGCTTCTTGGTAGGTGACTGTCCCCAAGATGATTGAAGTGGAGGGCATAAATTGAATTTTCAAAGTGCATTTGGTACAATTAGGCAGAAATGTGATGTGAATCCATCTGTTTCTGCTGATCCGAAAATGATGACCTTTTGATTTTAGATAAATGGCTAGTGTGGCATTCAGCCAGGTTTCAATAGTGTTTTCTGAGATTGCATGTGACTCATTAAACCTTTTGCACCACAGTAAAACATGCCAAAAAAAGACTCCAGGGGAAAAAGCTGCTTTGAACCTCAAAACTGCTTGAACAGCACTTGAATTGCATAACTGGAAGGATTAAGATGCTCTGTCAAGGTTACCAAGATCCACCCAGTTGGAATAGTAAGGAGTACTGGTGATACCAACACAAGGAAATCCCTTGGTGCTTGTGTCTGTGCAAGCTCCTGGTGAGAGAGGCTGGCATGATGGGAGAATCTCCCAGAAGGAGCAGGCAGAGGGTTTATTTCTCACCATTTTCCAGTCAAGGGTAGAGTTTCCTAATTTGCTACCCAGAGCTCTTGTGGGTATAACACCAACTCTGCTTGAAAGATGCTCACAGCCCTGTTAAAGCATGTGGTCGTTGACTGCGCACGCAACGGATACACACACAGTGTGCCAAATACAGTACAAAAGACTCTGGGAAATTGCTGTCCCGAGTATTCTCCATGCAAATTTTTGAAATTACACCTGCAAGTAACTTGCGGGCTGCTGAGAGGTCTCAACTCAGTGCCTTCCCTGTTCTCCAGCTTGTGGGTTTGGGCAGGTTTTTCAGCAGAGGTGTGGACCCCCATCATTAAGCTATGCCTACTTTTCTTGATTACCTTTCAGAGACCTTTGACAAGCCTACTTTGGGCCCTCCAAAAGACATAGACCTTAGCCTTAAAACTGTTGGTCTCAGTAGCCTATTTCTTTATGCAAATGTGACTGCATGTCTAGTGGATGACTTTAATAAGGGATCAAGAGTTTGTAGGACCCAAAACCTGTAGGCACAAAATTAATGGAAAAGAGAAATCTTTTAGGCTGATTGGGAAGACCACAGCTGAGCATTACTTGGAGCTGTGTTTGAGAGGAGTGTGGGTGAAAGCAAAGTCGTAGAGCTTAAAAATATTTTCTTTTTTTTCATCTGGAGAAGAGTAGGTGCTGGCAGTGAGCCAGGACTGCTGTCTGCCCTTGGCTTGGGAAGCAGTAACCTTCTGCCTGAGCCGCTCTCTATGCAGGGCTGTCTGGTGTGGGCTACTGGCCTCCCACGATGGCTAGCTGGCTGATACGGAGTGGCTGCTGCCAGGCTGCAGACCACAGGCTCAGTTGTGCTCTCCTGCCCCTCCGTGTAACCCACTTAACTGAACCTGAGAGTAGGATTTTGTCTCTGCCCTCACATAACATCTTCAATTACTATAACTGAAGGTTAGCTTTGTCGCAACAAGAGGTTAAATGAAAACTCACGATTTCTAGCTTAGACGTGACATATTTTCTTTGATCATTACATATTATTTGGATTAGTCATAGCTGACATCAGGCACATTTTCTGTTTTGTAGTGCTTTAATGTCTCCACAGTTTGAAATAACTATCTATGTGTCTATCTCCATCCATCCATCCATCCATCCATCCATAATAATTAATGGAAAACTATCAATTCAATATTTCTGTAACAGAAATGTCATGAATGTGAGAAAAATCTGAGAACATTTACACTCTTGAAATGAAGTAATGCTTTTTTAAGCTGCTATTTTATTCCCATGAAAACCTTAGAGCAGACACACTTCTGAAATGAGGAGGAGGTGTTGTAAATTAAATAGCACAATTTTATGGAAACAATTTTCTATATTTTTGTTCTCAGAAATGTTTTTGTTACTTAGCACTTAATAGATCCAGTGTATTTGCCTCAAGACCTGGTATTTGTCCAATGGAGAATATGGAAACATCTGATTATCCTTGCACGTTCGACACTGAATGTCCAGGGCTTAAAAAATGCTGCAACTCATCCAAAGGAGCAGGGTGTGTGGATCCAATGCCAGAGGGTATGTTACTGATAAATTCAAGACTGCTTCTAATAGAAATATGCTTAGTTTTTCCTTCTGAGGGTGGGAGTGGGCAGGAAAACTGTTACCATAGCTCTTCATAAAACAAATACGGGAATCTGCTTTGGATCAATTCCAGGACATTCAGCATTGAACAGTGCGTGGGTGCTGTGGGTCCAGTGGACCTTCCTTGGCTTCTTCTCCTTTGCTGGCGCCACTGCCTGTGGCATACGACAGACGAGGCTGTGGCTGATGGCTGTGCATGGGCCCTTCATAATTTCAAAGTTAAAGCTTGCTTCAGTATCTCAGAACCTTCCTATAGCTCTGTCGCTTTCTATAGCATCAGACCTCAGATGACTTGTCTGTTTTATTTTGTACGTTTCAGGAAGAACATTCTGGTACAATGTGACAGTGCTTGTGAAAATGGATTTTAATGAATTAATCAGAGTGGATTCCTACCTTCTGAATCATTCACGCCTTTTGCACTCCATGGTATGTACAAACACCAATGCTCCTGTGTGCTGCTTGTTGTGTCCCCAGTTTGGTTATCCAGTGGCCACCACTTGCTCCAGCCCAGGAGGGATCTCACAGTTCTGGATGTAATATTGCCAGCTAGTTCCTCCCCTTTTGTTCCACCAGATATTTGATCCATCAGCTCCTTTAGTTAATTTTTCAGGGTAATTTAAAAGACATTCAGGGTAATTTAAAAGACATTCAGGGTAATTTAAAGACATTCTGAAATAAAGGTTTTTTTCCTGTTTAAGTGATGTTTGCTCCAGCTCTGTCTGAGTTTGATTTTGGGTCTATGACCAACAGGGTCCAGATTTCAAGACCTGCAAAGTGTGATGTTTTCTGATAAGGAGTCTTGAGTTAAACCTCTCAAGAGACAAACCTGATCTGTGGCACTGGGACCTACATGGCAGATGGACTCAGCAGCACCAGAAATTTCACTGTGAAACATCAGGGTTATGGCAGGGGACTGGGTCAAGGGCATTTTGTTGTGATTCTTTCCACAGGAACAGCAGTGGGGGAGTCAGCAGGGTGTTGCTTTTGCTGTAAGACCAAGGCTTTGCCTCGTGCATGGATTAGCAGTGGCATTAGCAACAACGTGTGCATGGCCATGCGACAGCAGCACAGTGTGCCTGTCCCTGTCCCCAGCACAGCACATAGGGAGAGTCCAAGAAAAACACAGCCCTACCAGAGGAGTGAGGTTACAAACTAAAGTTGCTCTCAGACAAGCGAGCTTGCACTGTCCTCAAAGTGGTATTTCAGGAATGGATTGATGAGCTAGGACAAAGACTCTCCAGGTGGTAAACCCAAAGCATTTCCCTAGTAAGTACCACCATGCCATGGAGAAAGCCAGGCTTGTATGTATTCTTTGAAAGGTACCCAATATGGCAGTTGCCTATTTGCATTAATTTTTATTTCTACTCCTCATTTTCCAGCTGGGAGTGGGCTAGTAGCAAAGGAAACCCTTCTCCCATCATCAACTAGGACTGGCAGGCAGAATAGAAGGTAGAAGTAGCATGGGGATGTTGCATAAATTTACTTGATCCACCTACCTGAATTCACCCTTTTTATACCCATTAAAAGCAGGAAACTCTGGTCCTGACACTGTAGAGTAAGGAACAGAGGGCAATGATTTGCGAAGACACTCATATTTTGGTCTAAAGCAAAGACAAACACTCAAAATATAGGAAATATAAACTGAAGCTTTCCAATGAACTATTACACAGAAGAATGTCTTCCAGACCCTTTCTGCTCCACTGATTCCTAACGCTCAGCCCTCCACCATGTCCCTTCTCTAATCCCTGACTCATGGTTTGATGACTTGGTCAGTCCTGGGGTCTCTCTATGGCTCTCAGTCTCAGCCTTCTTCTTCAGCCTATGGCTATTCTTTTTCTTTCTGTTCCCTTTGCCAGCAGTCTGTTTAGTTGCTTAAAATAAGAAGTGTTGGACAGCTTTATTATAGATGGATTGTAACAGCATATCTAAAGTATATTCTGTCTATTGAGATGTTGATGTTTAAACATTACAAGCCAAAGAGCCTTTTGCTTATCATCTTCCTGGGTTGCATCCTCCTGCCAGGACACCTAAGCATTTGAGATCTGACATGCAGCTCCACACTTCCCTTAGCTTGGCAGTACTGTCCTGTTACTCTGTTGTGAAATGTGATAATGAGAAGAGATCACCTTGCATAAATACAGATCTAAACATTGCCACTTTGATATGGTTTCTGAATTGGTACTTTCTACACTCAGACTATGATGATAATTATCTCATAGGTTATGCCTCATTGGCATACAGTTGTGCTGATAAAGAAATGAGGTACCGAAGTGTTTGTTCTCCTGTTTTCCAGATTACTGGTGCATTACAGCCTTTGAATGCCTCTGTGTACCATATCCAGAGTGACCGTGCAGAAGTATATGCTGGGACAGTGGCCTCCCATGTTCTTATCGGACTGCATCAGCCAGCTCCTCTAGCAGAAGTGTCTTCTTCCTTGAAGGACATAGTGAAGCGTGTGTATGAAGTGATTGACACAGAAGTGCAAGGTTAATTATTATAATCCTGTTGGGGGAGGGGGGAGAGAGGAAGCTTTTTCAGGGGGCTTTGTCTACCTTCACTGGACATTTCGTCTGTATGACTTTCAAAAACAGTGTAGTGAATCTTGTAAATTTTGAAAACATGGCCTTAAGCTATACATTATAGGATGGAGAGGGTTGTAATTAATTAGCAATTCATTTGGAATGAATAGTTTGGAGGGGAATATTCTCTCTCCTCAATTTTCTATTTTCTCGTAATAGCATGACACAGACCATCCTCATATGAAAAAATCAAAGGTGTTCAAAATTTGTAGCACAATCATTACTTGTGTTAAGGAGGCTCTTTAAGAAAGTGTTTAAAATATTCTTGGGAAGCAGATATAGTCAGTTTTTGTAGACTGACTGTATTACTTCCAGTAGCTTGCCTGAAGCAAGGAGTATTTATAGTTTGATAATTACTATAGCATATTACTACCTACCTTTTAAATGTTAGGTAAATATTTGAACATATTCAAGGTTTTTTAAAATTTTCACTTCTGAAATGCATCCATAAGCACTATTGTCATCACTTCTTATTCTGTGTTTACTTTTGAAAACTTAGTCCAACTCCTGGTGAAATCACTGGGTAGATCTCCTTCCCCTTGCTGCTTACATGTCTAAGGTTTGGAGGACACCCTGAAACTGTAAGCAGGAGCTGCCACTCTCTGTCCTCTTATTCCAAAGAGTTGGACCGAAAAGTGATAGGGTTATAACTGAATGGGCTTAGTTTTGGGGAAGGGCAGCATTCTGATTGCACCCACAGAATCATAGGATCATAGAATCATTGGATCATAAAATCATAGAATCATCTGGGAAGGGACCTTCAAAAGTCATCTAGTCTGACCCCCCCACAGTCAGCAGGGACACCCCTAACGAGACCAAGTTGCCCATGTACACCCATAACTGTTTCAGTAGAGTTGCTGCAGATTTACACTGATTTTATCACATCCAGAGTCTGGTCTACACACATTGCAGATCAGTCTTGACACTGCTATCAATATCTGTGCAAGGTGTGTTCTTCTTCTTAGATGTCAATGAATGTTCCCATCTTGTATTCAACACTTGTCCGGAGAAAAACACCTGTGTAAATCTGGAGGGTTATTACAGCTGTGACCCTCAGTATGAACGTGCAGATGTCAACCCTCACCAGCTGAGCCCAAGAAGGGAAGGTAAGAAATGTACCTTCTACTTCAGCTTGGGAGGACGTTTCTACAGGACTTTGTGGTCTATCACAGGAGCCACCTGCAAGGCAAAGATTTCTGGAGCACTCAATGCCCCTTCTCCTCCTGTTGGGAGAAGGTGCCACATAACCCAGTTGTTATAGATATTTCTCATCTACAGGCTATATATTTCACAGGACCTGGCTGTTTCTCCTATCTCACCCTACCTGTCCTTACTCACCTGCCAAACCCTCTGCCTTCAGACCCTGACTGCTTCTCAGAGCAAGTCCCTCAGTGTCAGTACACCCCCACCTTTGAGATCATTGAGTCCAACTACAAAAAAAACCCACAACAAACTCAAAAAACCCCACAAACACCAACATACAGCCCCCCACACACCCACCCACAGACAGACAAAACCCAACAATCTCGGGCACTAGAGCATGCCCCGAAGTGCCATGTCTACATGTTTCTTAAATACCTACAAGGATTGGAGGTATCCTCCCTGAGCAGGCTGTTCCAGTGCCTGACCATCCTCTCAGTAAAGTTATTCTTCCTAATATCTAATCTAAACCTCCCCTGCTGCAACTTTTGACCATTTCCTCTGGTCCTGTCATTATTCACTTGGGAGAAGAGGCCAACACTCACCTCCCTACAACCTCCTTTCAGGTAGTTGTAGGGGTCAATGAAGTCCCTCCTCAGCCTCCTCTTCTCTAATCTAAACACACACAGCTTCCTCACTTTGTACCAGTTCAGCAAAATACAGAGGCATTTACTTACAGCCCACAGACATCAATGGGACTGCTAATAGGCTTAAAGATAAGGAGATAAATAAGTGCTTGCAGATTCAATGCTTTAGTTAGAAAATGATTTTACAATCCTTTAATCTCAAAAATTGAGATAATGTATTACTGTATGCTTTTGTGATATGATAATACATTTATTTTAATTTCTATTTATACTACTTCAATTGCTGCTGTTCATCGGTGGAAAACATGAATGGTATTATTTTGGATTTATTTTGTTAGGAATGCTTTAACTCTTTGATAATACTGTTTTTCTCCTAGGCATATCAGCATTTACTCCAAGTTCAGCATTGGATCTCATTAACACTAGCAATAGATCTCCATCTACAAGTAATTCAAGCCTCTTGTCCATGACTAACCAATCTACAGATGCTGAGTGCTGTAAGTAACCTTGGATTTGAATGAATATTGTCTAGCTTTTAATTCGGACACTCTTTGATCCCTTTGTCCTGGAGCTGCTTGAGTTACAGGAGGGAAACTGGTAATAGTTTTGGAATGAAACTCCACCTATAGAAATGGAAAAAGAGAGGCTTCCCAAGCAGGATATTTGGATCAGAGTGTGTAGTGTTGTGACCACTGGAGAAGCTCCACTGTCTTTCCCATGGCTACCGAAGGGACCTGGCCTCCTGGAAGTGGAGGTAGCCATACTGGCTTCCTGAATCATTTGTGCCTGGTGAACCATTCATAGAATCATAGAATCATATAGGGTTGGAAGGGACCTCTGGAGATCATCTGGTCCAACCCTCCCACCGGAGCGGGTCGCGTCTACCCAGAGCACATTGCACAAGAACTTATCCAGGAAGGTTTTGAATGTCTCCAGAGAAGGAGACTCCACCATCTCTCTGGGCAGCCTGTCCCAGTGCTCTACCACTCTCACAGTAAAGAAGTTCCTCCT
>BJBW01003150.1:185437-227129 GCA_004320125.1 Scolopax mira
TCTTGTCCTGTCACTGGGCACCACTGAGAAAAGACCAGTTCCATCCTTCTGACACCCTCCCTTTAAGTATTTGTAAGCATTGATCAGATCCCCCCTAAGTCTTCTCTTCTCCAGACTAAAAAGACCCAAGTCCCTCAACCTTTCCTCATAGGAAAAGTGTAGGTCTCGTCATAGGGCTTGTGCTGGATGATTCTCCAGTATAAGAAGCATGTCAGTGAGCGGTCTGCAAGGCCAGCACCACTCCCTCACCCTGGACCCAGCTCTCTGCATGTCCCAGGCTTGTCCTGGAGCAAGGTATGGGAGGATCTGCTACCAACCACAAGAGTTCCTCCTGGCCACAGCCACCGGGATGCAGGCCTCTTCCTTTTGAATCTGTGAAGATGTTAAGGGTCTTTGCTTAGGTCAGAGAGATACGCTGGATATTCTTGATCTTCATCCATAATTTCTGATCCAAACCAAAGCTAGAGGAATTAAGCTGAAGTGTCTCTAGAGCAGAGGAAGTATGTCTTTGGGGGCATCTGGCAGCCATAGGATTCAGAGGTGTGGAAACAATTGTGTCCTATTGAAATAATTTAAGAAAACAACCCTTTTTCTCATTAGCATGAAGGAATTGAAGTTGGTGCAGCAGTATGCCATGATCTCTTGGTTGGACATGATCATTTCACCTGACCCCAGCTGTCTAAAGGGGATGGGGCCAGACTGTGCCCATTTTTCAGACTCTCTCCAATTAGTGGAGGCAGACAGGCTCTGCTGGAGGGCTATTCATCCTACCCAATTTAGACATTTCCTCCTCCTCCTTTGAGGAGGGAATAATCCCTGAAGGATCCTGTCTTTTTTCATTGACATGACAATGATTGCACTAGGCTAGAGTGGCATAAATAGATGAAACACTGCCTACCACTCTGCCTCCAGCCTGCAAAAGCTGGGGTCTGTGGGTTTTGTCCAGGGATAAACCAAGGTAGGCTTTGCCTGAAGAGGTGCATTTTGGTGATTGAAGTGACAAGAGGAAAAGGAGGTGTCAATGTATGTATAGTACACAGACTCACTATTCCAAACTTACTTTTGTTGCTTGAACCTGTAGCTCACTGGCTGATTATTCGTGTTATGAGAGATTCAACACAAATAAGTATAGAAAAAAGAACCAAAAAGAGTAAGCACCCAATCCCTCTAATGGGATGGCTCATGGAAGAGGGTACCTGGTACTGGGAGAAAGGCAGACTCTGTCCTGATGTAATGTAAAAAGGAGCTTCCCCTACTGATTGTCAAAGTGCTTCTCTATAATGGATTTAGAATAACACAATGCTTTAAAGGTGAAATGTTGCTTTTTCTGTGATGACTCTTCCTGGGACTGCAATAGATCCCTCTGCAGTTAGAAACCACCAAACCTTCAGCGTTACCAGCAACAGTTTTGAAATGTCCTGGCACATCACTTCTGCCCTGAACCATACTTTCCACGTCCAAGTGTTCAAGGGCAAAGAGATTATACAAAACCTGACAACAGAGGAAATGAAAATGGATGTGTCTGGACTGGAAGCAGGTGTGATGTATTCAGTAGAGATCAGCTATGAAACCTGTGGAAAAACCAGCATCTTCCATCAAAATGTTAAAACAGGTAAAGAGCTACTTAAAAAAAATATATAATTTCCCCCTCTCCCTCTCTTCTCCCACTTACTTGCAGTTCAGCAATGATCCATTTAATCCTCCTCCTTCAGCACTTTTTCTCTCCTCTACCCCAGCATCTATGTGACCCCGACTATCAGTCATCAGAGCTCTGGCCTTAGTTGATAAAGCAGTGTTGGAGCTGACTCAGACTATTACAGATATCAGGCTAAGACAGAATATCTTTTCTGTTGTTGGTTTTTGGTTGGTAATATATTTTTGTGTGCCTGGCACTTCATTCTGCTGCCACCCATCTCCCATCAGGCCCCGTTTTTCCTGGTTGAGGGCTGTGGCCAGTGAGAAATGCAGTCAACTGGTTTGTTTAGAGCTCAGCTAAGCTATTAAGAGTGCCCAGAAGAAGGCCACATTCAGCTGAATATTTGTTAGTGACCAGGATTAAAGGGATTAACAAGGGCTGTGTAAGAAGGCTTGCAAAATACCTGCATAATTGTGTTCAATTAGCTAGTGATGCCAGTTCTCTGACACCCTAGTGTGTTGATCAAACCTAATTTTGCTTTTCCTTTATTTTTAAATTATTTCCCAAGCCTTCATGCAAATAAAGAAATAAATCTCTTCACATTTTCTTCAAAAAGCAGGCAGTGAACTACTTAATCACGGCCAGAGTGAGAATGCTGCTGTTTATGTTTATCTATAAAAGCCTCCCCTTTGATCAAAGAAGAGATGACTCCAGTCTGGGTCAGAAGGAAATTACTGCCTTTGTAGTGGGAAAGTAGGAGGTCTGTTGGTTACGGAAACAAGGGGCTGAACTTCAGAGTATGAAGTTGGAGCCCTTGAGAAAAAGAAAAGTTTTCCAAAGATCAGTGCAAAGAGCAACAACCTCAGACTGTTTATAGAGGTTAAAGAGGTTAATAGATTCCTTGGCTCTTGGTTTCGGCTCATGTGCTCTGTACGTTATCTGTCAGGGTTTACCAGACAGAGAAGTGGCTTGCAATGCTTTTTGTTATTATTTTCAGTTTAAGAATATATTTACTATCTGCACTACCAAGATTGAGAAAAAAAAAAAGATTTTGACAGGTGGACCAGAGCTGAGCTTACAGGCAATTCAGCCCTAGATGTAACTCAACTGCAGGAATTATGTAGGGCCAAGTCTACAAGGATATGTGCATACCCAGCTCTCACACAGCTGGAATTAGGCCCCTAAATATCTTTATGGATCTGATGTAAGTGCATCTCCTCAACGTATCGGACACTTGTAGCAGAATATTTGCTTTATTTTCTTGGTTTAATACCAAACTGCCTCAACCTTCTCCTTTCTTTCCCCCTGCAAAATCTGGGATTTTGGTCTGGGGACATCAGTCTGACTGGATCCTTTCCTCTTCTGCTTTGTCAGTGTGTGTTTAAATATTGTGCTCTGCAGATGCCAAGATATTTGGTATTACTCTGAAGATTCTCAACTATAACTTCACTGATGATTTCCGTAACACCAGCAGCTCAGCATATGAACAATTTTCAAGACTCTTGCTTACAGAGGTAATGCTAAAATATCTGTGGGTAATGTATTTTTTTCAATTTAGAATTTATTAATGTAGTAGAGGATTTTATGCCTGGCTGAAATATCCCTTGAAAATCATCATATTGTTTACTGTGACCTTTCTTTGTAATTAAAACAAAATCCGATTGACTAAATAGATCAAGCCCTTGGCCTTATTAGCAATGGAGCCAATGAGAATTTTCCCCTACAGAAAAGAAAAGGGATTAAAAATGCAGGCATGCAACAGGGAATCCTTTCCTTGGATCTTTAGTTTGGCAATAAACTGAATTCACTTGAGGCTTCTTAATGGATTATTGAAATTACATTGCTGGCACTCATTTCATTGATGTCTTATCAATAAATGTCTGACTGCTCTCAAAGCTTTTTCTTCTTAAGGAAAAGTGACCTGGTCAAGCTTTTTTCTCCAGCCCCATTCATCGTATGCACATATGTAACCACTGTCCATGCTCAGGTGTAAGCAGCCATAAATAAAATTTGAGTCATGAAGTCTGTTACCAGCTTCCCAAACAAGGGGGACATTTCAGACACATCAATCTCTTACAGTTTTATTATAAAGAACAGTGCCCATACAGAGGAACTGGAGTCTCCATTCAAAACTAGACTTTCCCAAAGCAAAGGGGTGCTCATAAACACCTGAATATTTATCTGAAGAAAAAAAAAAAGTAATGGGAATATACTTTCGAAGGCAGGAGAGAAGAGGCATTTGCTCATGGGAAATTCCAAGTTGAACCTCCTGACATGGTTTTATTTTCCATAGATGCAAATTGTTTACTTTTGTTGTGCAGGACTATTTTTGTCAATGAACTTCCCCTGAGAGACCTAGTTGTCAACATGAGGCTGGAAAGGAAAAGGAGCATTGCCCATCTGTGTTGCTTCTGCCTCCTTGGGTGCTTGGGCTTTCGCTTCTTCTCTCTGCTCTTTTTTTTGCCTCCTCACCCTGATCTGAACTTAGACCAGTAAAGGTAAAACAGCTTGTTTGTAGGAATATTTTGGAGCAAACTGGCAGAATGGGAGCAAAGCTGTGTTGATTTATTGTACTGCATTGCATGCTCAAAGGCATCCTTTGAGGTTTATGTAGGAAAAAAAGGCTTAAGCATGGAGATGACTTCTAGAGATAGAAGGCAAAAATGCAAACTCCTGCATGTCTCAAATACTGTGAGCAGTATGTCAGTTTTAATGTTCCAAAGTAACATCCTTTGTTCAACTTACTGGATTGGTAATCAAACATGGTATAATTGTGATATTACTTTGAAGCTGAGCTGCCTCAAACACATTTTCTTGAGGTTATCCACCCCCATTTTTTGTCTCATAGAATCACAGAATCATTTAATGGTTTGGGTTGGAAGGGACCTTAAAGATCATCGAGTTCCAACCCCCCTGTCACGGGCAGGGACACCTTCCACTAGAGCAGGTTGTTCAAAGCCCCATCCAGCCTGGCCTTGAACACCTCCAGGGATGGAGTATCCACAGTTTCTCTCAGCAACCTATTCCAGTGTCTTATCACCTTCATGCTAAAGAATTTCTTCCGAATATCTAATCTAAATCTACCCTCTTTCAGTTTAAAACTGTTACCCCTCATTTTATCACTCCCTGACAAAGAGTCCCTCCCCATCTCTCCTGTAGGCCCCCTTCAGGTTCTGGAAGGCCGTTATAAGGTCATCCTGAGATTTTTTTGTCATTGGACTGGGCTGCAGGCTGGACTTGGTCTGGTGAGTTTCAAATAATCGCTGGGAGCTAGAGCTATTGTCATACTCATAAATGAAGCATTTCCTTAACCGTTCTCTGGCAGTGACACCAAGTGGCATAAACCATCCTGTAGCTGTGCAGTTTGGTCATCCAAAGCATGCAGTCACATTGAGATTCCTGTTGGTTGATCATACGTCTGCCTGGGTACTGCCTGGGGCACTGCTAGTTGGTAGTCAAAATCAAGCTAGAGTCTTCTCCAGCGACAGTGGAGATGACAAAGTTCTAGTGTACAGGAGAGCAGAAGTGACTCTATGTAGGAGAGTCAAACAAGTGGGCAAACAAAGGAATTCTGCTCCCTTGAGCCAAAATGAAATTTGGTTTGTAAGACCAGTGGGACCAGACGGGTACCATTTTCAAGAGCACCTAGGGACACCAAGGAGACTCACACTTCTCTGTGCCTCAACAATCTCTGAAGAGTAAGATTTCGGAAATATTTTGAAAATTTTCTTTTTACATAATTTTCTATGTTGTGCATATATAAATCTTTAAAATGGTACTGCTATAGTTCAGTTTTAAGAGGAACTATTCCTGTTGGCTTCCTAATTGTCAATGCTTTCCCTCCTTTGCTCAGCTTGAAAATTCATTTCCACCCAACATTTCTGCCTTATACAACTCTGGGAAACTGAAAGTGCAGACTGAATCCTTGCAAGAGGGAAGCATCATTGTGAGGCTCAGAATCACTGTGGAGGATCCCGAGTTTCCAGTTGATGCCTCCACATTTGCCCCAGTGCTTTCTTACCTGCACAATGGCACTGTGCTTTTGGTGGATCAGGAAAACACTGCAGTAGAAGGTATTTTTTTAAATTTTTTTTTCTTCAAACAAGAAAACAGGGTTTGTACTTTGATCCTGTATAGTATCACCAGCATTCTTCATGGAATTTTTCTTTATGGAGAGACAAAGTATATGGTTTGTTGGACAGAAAATCATGACATGAGAACTCCTCATGGGCTTTTATCTATTAGCCCAGAAGAGGTCAGATGATGGAGTGTTGGCTGTCCCCAGGTACCTGCTGGCACTACTCCACTATGTTTAAAGAGGAGCAGAACTCTTGGTTTCCCTATTAATTTTCCTCCCTCTCTTCTTTGTGAGCAGTTGGAAGTTTGCCATATCTGAACTGCAGATAGGATTACTGTGGAATATTTGTAGCCTTTAGATACACATGCCCTCTAGACAGTTTTATGCTTCAAGGCTACGGGTTTTTATTTGGGTCAGGCTTTAAGGAAAGAAATCTAACATCTTCACTATAGATTAACATATATATGTATATATATATATATTTCACTATAGAAATCCACTCAGAGGAATTCCCAAATGTCCCCTCTGTGAACAGGACTAAAGAAACATGTATGGAATTTATGTTAAATTAGGCCTTTGTTTGATCTTCAGTAATCACCTTTTTTATCTTCAAAGGGCTAAATTCTGGCTTCAGGTTTCCCAGCTGGCAGAGACAGCCAGAGTTCAGAGAGTTGCCAAAGCCAACAGAATGGCTTATTCTTCTTCCCCAGTGTACTGAGTCCTTAAAAGCTTATTTACTGTGAACAGAGAAAAGTCACTTTGGAGTTGCAGAGCACATGGAGGTTAGGAGGAACAGGAGAGGAAAAACAGCAGGAGAGACAAATTACACCTGAAGCCTACAAATACCAAGGTGGTAGCAGATACTCAATTGCAAGATGCTGATGTGTGCCAAGATACTGTAGAATCATTACTGATCCTGGAGCCAGGGGAAGAAGGCAATAGCTGTTAATTTAATTGCAGATAGCCAGGTGGCTTCCAGTAGCACCACTCTTAGCCAGGAGCACAGCCAACTCCTCTACTCCTCCTTAGGGATGGAGAAAAGGGGTCTATTTCTTACTTCTTCTCAAACAAGGATTTGTTTGTTGTTAATTTCCTAAAGTCAAATGTGGAAAATAAGGCAAAGGAGTGCAGCACGTGAAGGACAGATTTGTATAACGGGATGTTTTGCTTTCCAACCCCTGAAAGCCCTAAGACTTGCCTTTTGGCTGTAAGCCCACACAGCTCCTCTTCCACAAGTGGAGCAATGACACCTGGATCCTCTGTGGAGCTTGTCCACCAAAAGTCTGTGCCCTTGGTTTAGTGACAGTGGCAGAGCAGGGAATTCAACTTTGAATCAGCAAGGATGAAAAGTCAGAAGGGACAGCACAACTGAGGGGAGTGGAACAATTGCATCTCTCTTTGAAGACTCATAAATTATTCAGTTTACAGCAATGATTAATAGAGACACTAAAATTGTCTGTTGTGTGAGGCATGGTAAGGAAAGAGAAAGCAGCGTGTGCTGAGTCAGGCCCAAGATCCATCTAGCACAATATCATGCCCTCAGTAGCAGCCAGAAGTCAATTCCTGGAGAAGTGTAATCATATGGCAAATGTAGATGATGCCTCTCACTAATACTCTCTTAGCTGCAAATGGTTTTCTGTTCCAAGACTCCCTGAATCCAAAGTGATTTCTTTGGGTTTCTCCTCCGCTTCGGGTTCCCCCGCATGAAATCATGCAAGCTTTTAGCATCTGCAACATCGTTAGGCAAGGAGTCTCCCAGATTTTTAACCATTGCATGTACCTCTTTCAGGTATCAACATAGTGAACACAAAAGATGGTTATTTTTTATAATTCTTGGAGTGGGACTGTTGGTTGAAGGTGGAGGAGTGAGGGAGGAGGAGGGTGAGAGGGAAGGCACTTGCCAGGTGCGAAAGGCCAGAGATATGCCAAGAGTGCAGAAAGTGAGCACAGAGCACACCTTGGCTGAGATGTAGTGTTTACAGAGGAAAAAGGTGCAGCGTGTGTGTTCGTATGTGCATGAACAACGTTCCAGTGCCAGCAAGCACTGAGAAGAGAATATGAATGTTGTGGCCCGATGCATGATGGAATGTGGCTGTCAGAGGTGAAGGAATTTGCTTAAAAATCCATGCTAAGTGCTGAGAAAGGAAATCCTCAGAGGCAGTGAAGCCTGTGAATGTAAGATATTAGGCAACTAGCACGGGAGCATCTCTCAGATGGTGTTTGAAGCCATCAGGAGTCACAATTACCTCATAGCATAGTAAGGCGTTACTGAGAGTGCTTTCAGTGGTGCTTTAGTCAGTGCTGCAATGAATTTCTTCCAAGTGGCTTAGGCCATAACGTTAATAGGCAGATGCTGGCCATAGGCACATGAAATTGTCTAATGGAAATAATCACAGATGCAACAATTATTTAATGAGGAAGAAAGGAAAAAGAATTGCAATGTCAGCTGGGAAGAAGTAAAAGGGAAGTGCTGTTTGCAAGCAGAAAGATGAAGGCGTGTATGTGCATGCACACACCGGCCCTGTTCTAGAATGGGACTTTCTTTTGTTTCGGAGAAATAATCACAGTGACTAAGTTCTGCATGTTTGCAGAACAAGCACTTACAATAGTGCATTTTTCAAAGAACTTTTCAGAATTATTTGTCCCAAGACACAGTCTGCAGTATGGTTTTTTGCCCTCCCTTCCTGATGGCCATGAGGCAGTGAAGGTGGGTGCTCAAGGGAGTGCACACAGGGAGGTTCACATGAGATTATTCTTGTACAAAGCATTAACTCAGTCTTTGCATATTACTGGAACAGAGTGCAAATGGTAATACAAGACTTCAGATCTAAATCCCTCCAGAGTGAAGACACGTGGCAATAAAATAGGCCTATAACACCATAAAGGAAGCATCTCTAACTGATTCAGAGCAGCTGAAATTGGACATAAGGAAGACTCCTTAAGCATATTGATGTATTGATGAACCAGAATCTCTTTTCTGGAACTACCAGAAAGAGGGTCACAGTTATACAGTATTATCTTTGAGAAGAACTCTTTTACAAAAGGGGTTTTTGCCCTTAGCACTTCCTCTGTTGAGAACTAAGGAGTGCTTCTCCTGGGAGTTATTTTCATTTACCTTTATTTGAAGCAGAAGATTATTTGGATTAAGTATCTATTTAATATTCTATCTACTGGTAGCTAGTGGTAACAGATCTATTCATTACCTGATGTATCTGGAGGTACTGTGTGCAGAACTTGGTATGATGTATGCTTTTTATATAGCTGTAGTACAAATCTGCAACATTTTTTTCGCTTCAAAAAAACGTTTACTCTTTTTTTAAAAAAATAAAACATTCTTTACCCCAAGAAAACATTTTTCAGAGTACAAGGACAAAGGTTGATTTTCATGTGGGAGCATAACAACACAGACAGTGTTCTGCATCACTCAGAGCTTGGCTGTCAGGTAAACAATGAAAAAGGAAGACCACAGGCATAAATTCTAACCTGAAGACAGGACTACTTTATGATTATTTCTACCTTAATGAAGCCAGAAGGGAGGCTGTCTAACCAATGTTCTGTTTTGGTCTTACAGACTGGGATGAATGTGCTTCTCACACGGAGAATGACTGCTCTGTGTTTGCAGAGTGTGTCAATTTGATGGGCTCATACTTGTGCAGATGCAAGACAACCATGGATACCAATCCATCCCGACCTGGAAGAAATTGTGAGGGTGAGCAAAAGACTGGCATGTAGTTTCCTTTTGGCATGAAAGATTGGAGTAAGTTGTGGTTTTTTACCTCTGCGTTTATTGCAACTGTTTATAGAGCACACAATGTGTATATAGATGCACCTTTGCAGTCTCTGGCTGAACAAGTATATATGATCTGTGTCTGAACATGAAGGTGAACCTTATATGTCTCTTCAGATGAAATCCCTCTGAGATTCTTCTTTATTAGCCTAATAACTGACTGTGGAGCAACATGGGGCATACTATTTCCTCTTGTGTTATGTGTGCAGCTAATTTCCTTGCACTATAATGATCCACAGCCTGCCAATCAGAAGAGGAGACCCAGGAATCAAATGTGCTTCTTTGTGTAGGCACAAACCAGATTCAACACATAACATTCACATACACCACAATGTATTAGAATCATAGAATCATCTAGGTTGGAAGGGACCTCTAAGATCATTTAGTCCAACCATCAACCTAACTCTCATAAAAAACCACCACTAAACCATGTCACTAAGCACTATGTCAGCCCATCTTTTGGATACCTTCAGGGATGGTGCCTCAATCACTTCCCTAGGCAGCCCATTCCAATGCTTGATAACCCTTTCAGTGTAAAAATTTTTCCTAATATCTAGTCTGAAACTCTCCTGGTGCAACCTGAGGCCATTTCCTCTTGTCTTATTGCCTGTGACTTAAGAGAAGTCTCTACAACCTCCTTTCATGTAGTTGTAGAGAGGGATAAGGTTTCCCCTCAGCCTCCTTTCCTCCAGACTGAACAACCCCAGCTCCCTCAGCCTCTCCTCATGAGACTTACTCTCCAGACCCCTCACCAGATTTGTTGCCCTAAATGAAACATACAAGATCTGTTTCTGTAAGCTATTTTACATAGCTGAATGGTCTCAATCCCATTTTCAGATAGGACCCTGGTGCTCCTCATCCAGTTTGAGGTACCATTTCAACATGTATTTGCTGTGTTGCAGGTGAGATTGTGGACCCTCTCACTGAAACGATGGCTCCTGAAGTAACAAACAGCACAGAGTTCGCTCCTGAAGAAGTGAGCTCTACAGGCCTTGCTTCCCCTGTCACCACCGAGATGGTGACTGCTGTAGGCTCCAAGATAAGCACCGCCGTACAGCTTCCTGTTGCACTGCCTCTGGGTGACAAGCAAGCATCCCACAGTCCTTCTCCCACCAGCACTCCTCCAGCCCCTTGGAAAAAAAGCCTGGCACCACAGATGGGTGTTGGCAGTGACAACAGCCCCATGACCACAGGGGTGCCAGCCAGCAAGGAACTGACCACGAACGCAGAGTGGCAGGTGGCTCTAAGTCCATGGCAGCAAAGCTCTGTGGCTTCCCCCAGAGCATCGCAGAGAGTGGCTGCTCTCACAGATGCACCCATGGGCACAGCCAGGGAAGAGCCACACAGTTCACCATTGCTGGTGCTTCCAAATCAAACAGCCTCTGCTACCACCAGAAGTCACACAGCTTTTGGTGTGCCTCAAGCCGACTCTCAAGGTGGTCCCGGTACAGCTCTCCTGGCCACAGGGCATGCTGGCATCTCCACCTTCAACGCCACTCTCAGAGCACATGTAGAGATGGGAAGAGAGAACAGCTCTTGGTCTGAGAAATATGCTGGAGCCCTGGGGTCACCAGCTTCACCTCCCAGCCCAATGCCGGAGTCAGCCATGGACCACGGTGAGTATATGTTCATCAGGGGCCTACACACGTGATAATTTGGCTGCATGAGAAGCAAAACCTCACTCAGACGTGGGAAAGATGCACAGCTGGAATCCGTGGCCTGGGATGAAGGTGTCTGAAACTAGCTTTTCTAGGTCAAAACTATCTTCTTGCAGGAATCAGCACTTTTTTCCCAATTCAAGCTGTCAAAATAATTTCTCTTTCTCGTAATTTGGCAATCAGTTTTATTGACGTTACATTTCTTCATCTCAAAGCAGATGAAGAAAATCATACAGTGCACTGTGGCTCGCCACAACATGTTGCTTGTCCTTTTGCTACACACCTTGGCTTCTCCTGCTTGCTGTGGCACCAGGGTACTTGCAGCAGCAGTAGAGTTACCTGGGAAGGCAAATGACCTTCCTCCCTATTTTTCTCAGTGAGGATGGGTTAGGCAGAGCCTCACAAATTCTCTGTGGGACAGGAGATACGTGGAAACCTGGGAACCACTTTTTCAAGAGCCACAATTGACAGTAACTAGGCTGTTGGTGGAGTGCTTAATCTGTTTGGGTTTGGGTAGATGTATTGCAGCTAATTAGGGGATTTTTCTGTAGATTGGAACTGAATCATATTCTGAGGTTAAAGTTGAATTTGGTCTTTATATTACAGTTTTGTTTGGGATAGGAATGCTGCTATCAATGCTCATTGATAAATGTATTTTTTCTTTATTGTGTTAATAAGTGATACTGTCCTGATTTGAAGTAATTCAGTTTTTTTTTTTCTGATTGCCTTTTATTGCCCTCCACATCTCTCCAATCCCAAACCACACTCCCCTCTGCTCTTTTCCTCTCCTATACGATCTCCTGTACCTGGGGGTCTCCACTGATCCAGCCACACTTCTGGTTCTCCCTCATTCCTTTCTCCCTATAAAACCTCTTTTTTTCAGCTGTGTAAGGCCAGCTCTGCCACTTCTCCAGCCTCTCACAGTTCCAATCACCAGTGTCCACCGTGTCCACTTCTCCAGTCCTGCTAAGCTCTGGGCAGCCATGTTGATGCCCCTGTTCAGCTTTTGTCTTCTCTCTCCTTCATGTTCATCCTTTCCTCTGCCTGGCATGGGTGAGAAATAACTGATTTGAGACCTCGGTGACCAAATGGATGAAACACATAATTTTGGACTGAACAATAATTTGACCTGAATTGAAAAGCTTCACTTACTTTTGGTGTGCCTCAAGCCGACTCTCAAGGTGGTCCCGGTACAGCTCTCCTGGCCACTCTCCTGGCCTCTCCTTGCGTTGTGTTCCTTCTACTCCCTTTCATTGTAGGGAAGAGTAAAACAATGTGGATTTTTTAAAAAATGAAAATGAAAAATGTTCATTAAAAAAAAACCCAAAACCAAAACCAAAAAAAGAGCTAATCTTAACTGAAAAAAATGGGAAGGTAATTTTCTTCCAGCTGGAAAACAAATTGAAGAAATTGAAGAATTCTACATGAACAAGTTCAGTTGATAAAAACTTGTTTTCTTTTCTTGATGAATCAAATATTCACCCAAG
This sequence comes from Scolopax mira, assembly GCA_004320125.1. Lineage (NCBI taxonomy): Eukaryota > Metazoa > Chordata > Aves > Charadriiformes > Scolopacidae > Scolopax > Scolopax mira. The sequence goes on from BJBW01003150.1 coordinate 198,084, forward strand.
TGCTTCTGCTTGAAAAGTAGCTTCTGTAGGGATTATGCCAAGGGAACAAGAGGAAGAGCCACCATGGTGTTATCTCACTAGCTCGGGGCAGGAAATTCAGAGGGTAAAAATCCATGTTTGGTGAAGTTTAATATATAGCTCCTCCTTGTGGCAACATCTCTGACCCGGAGGGTCAACTTCAGCTAATGAAGCCTGCCACCTCTTTTAATTACTGATTATTCTTTTTTCACTCGAAAATTGTTCTGAACATTTTCCCCTCTCACCATCTCACCATCAGATAACTGATTGTGGTTTATCACCTAAATAGACATGTTCATCTGACAGAACAAGCCATAGCAAAAACCAAGCCAAATCATTTGATCTGACCAGTGGCAATGAGGATTCCTTTGTGATCAGAAGTACGCTGGGATAAAGGAAGCCTCCTTCCATAGATTGCTTTAAGCAGGCACAACTTTATTCTCTCCCCTGCAAAACTTTACTTGATGACTGTTTCTTTTCCTCTAGTACCTGTCCCAATTCAAAGGATTATTGTCCCCAATATGACTAGAACCAGCTTTGTTGTAACATGGTCCACAGAGTTTATGCAGTGTCCTAGTTTTCAGTTCTTCCTGCATGAGGAAAAGCATCTAAAATGGAAGACTAAAACTCGGTGTAGGAGTCTGAGAGTCTCAGTGCTGGAACTTGGTGCTTTGTATACTGTTGGAATCAGGACAGAAGAGTAGAGGGAGGAAGGCAAGCTGCTATGCCACAAAGTAAAGACCCGTCACTTGATTCAGAAACAATTTTAAACCAAATCCTTAGCCAAATGATAGAGTTCTTGAAGTCTTTGGTGAAGACTATCCTATATTCATATAAAATATTGAAACATTAGATCTTGGTATGCTAGAAGTTTCTATTAGCAGTTGGCAGGCAGTGTGAAGACAATTGGCTGGCAATGGTCACGATATTGGGTGATGTCAGTGAGCTCCTGGCTAGCCACTGAAAGGAGGCTAGGGGTATGAATCATGTCTTGAGAAGCCCTATCTCTCCTTGTGATCACTTTCAGTGTCTGTAGTAACAAAGCCAAGACCAGTGATAACGAGAAATAACCTAAAATATTTGAAACTGCCCTAATGTGATTCAGCAGATATACAACTTCAGGGAGGAAGCATACATCCTGTTGGAGTTCATTTTACCTTACAATAGCGGTCTAAAATTAGATGTCTAATCTCAGGCAGCTGTCTGGCCTTCCTCTGAGGCTGGAGTAAGGACCTTGGTGCTGCAATGATTTGCCCTCTGGAGGGACTGTTGTTGCCCCATTGCACGTAGAGTGAGCTGGGACAGCTGGCCGAGCCTAGGAGAGCAATTCAGGTGCTGGTGCATAGCCATAGAGCAGCATTTCAGATGCCCCAGAGCATCCAAGACAGAGCTGGCAGATATAAGACCTACAGGAGGTTGGTGCCCTTCTTGAGAGTCATATGGGGGTCAGAGAAAGCAGACTAAGGTGATGGATGCCTACGTTTAGGCTTTTGCGGTTTTGGCTGCATTTCAGAGGGCTGGCTGATCTGCTGTTATGAGCTGCTGCATACCTCATGCGGCCAGGCATGCCAGTGACTGTCACACACTTATCCACGGGCATCCACGGAACATGTATTCCATCATGGAACATCCATGGGACATGTATTTAAGTTGTCTTTTTCTTACTTTGCAGCTGTCCGGAAGCTTAGCGGCACCGTACGGATAACAAACGTGCAATACTCTCCGGGCTTTAGCAATGCAAGCAGTGAGGAGTACCAAACCTTTGCACAGCTCTTCGTTGATGAAGTAAGTGTCTCAGAAGGACATGACCTGTTACCAGTCTCAATGAAACCACGTGTACAACCTTTTTCCCATGAAGGCTGCATGCCATGTGTGTGTCCCTTGGCACAGCTGTAAGGTCTGAGTTCCCCTGACTGACTGAGACTGCGGGATGAGCGTGCAGCTGTGTTTTAGAGTGAGATCAAGATTTGGGGATTCTCTGGTGCCTCCATTTCCTCTGTTTCTCATACCCGGTTATACTGGTTTATTGATTCCCTCCAGGGGTGTAGTGAAAAGTTAATGGATATTTCCAAAGTGCTCTGATATCCTTGCCCTGCACAGCAGTATATTAATGAACTGTGTGATTGTTATTACCATTTCTCATAGTACCGTGAGACTGGTATTTCTTGTAATCATCCTTGGTTTTGTAGCACTGTATGTAGAAAGGTAATGGTTTCTTGATAAGTCACCCTCTGCCCTCACTTCTAATTAGAGCACAGGATATCGAAGCACACTGCGATATCATCTGTGCCTTTACTGCTCTCATAATTCTCAGGCATTTCTTAGTGAATTTATCAGAATTTTGTTCCTGCTGGTGTTTTTTCCTCAAGCACACCTGTGCTTGGAAAACCACTAGTTATGCTGAGCTTCTTTATTACCTTCCTTATCTCCCCTTCACTGTCTGGTTTTTTTTAGAGGCCTCGATAACTGTGATGATAAATCCATCACTGGTGATGGTATGAATTTTCAAATTCTGCAGAAACTCCCACTGTGTACAGAGTTACAACTTGTCACTGAATTACAGCTGCCTGCAGCGGGTGCACTGATAGCAGCGTGTGTTCGGGCAGAGGTCAGGCCAGCGTGGAGTTAGAGTCAGCTGCAAGGAAGGAAAAGTGTGATCCGTTTAGCTGCACGTGATATTTTCTTGGATATCAAATGAGTTTCCCACTGGTTGTTACCCGTTTGCACCTTTCTGGCTGTATTAGCGGAGCACAGCTTTCTCCGAGTTGTTTTGGCCTCAAGCTGTCACATCAGAAAAACAGTCACAAAATGAGAGTGACGTGATTAGCAAAGTGAAAAGGGAGAAATTCTTCGCTGACCTCACTCTCGTTCAGCATCACTCCCTGCCTAAGGCTGTTTTGGAACAGCATAGTATTAAAATGGACTAAAATGAATATATTTTCTTCATTCAGTCAGATATATTAATCCAGAAAATTACAGGTAGAAATATATTTGGAAAACTTCTAAAATGATTGCGTAAAGGAACTAAAGTAAGTTTTGTGTCGGTTTTACCAGGTTCACAAAATTTCAGCCAGAAAATGATGTCTTGTGATTATAAAGAACTAATTCCTTTTTCCAGCACAGTGGTTTTGTGGATCAGCTGGCGAGATGTGTTAGTGCTGATTCCATCTACCTCTGAGCCACTGTATATAGGCTATAGTTACATAGCTAGTGTATATGGCAAAATATGTTGCAAGTGTTTTATTAAAAACATTGTGTTTCTGGATGCCAAAGAAAAGGAAGTTTAGGAAAGCAGAAAGATATGCACATTTTCTTTTCAGGTTATAAGGGCTGGAAATCGATCCTTTAAAGTGAGGAAAGTTTCATGGGCTTTAAAAGCATTATCAGGTTCCAGTTAAATAAACTTTGCCAGAATTTTTTTTTTTTTAAACCTTATTGGAGTCATCACCTACAATTTGGAGGATTTATAAATCCTAATGCATATAATGTTATTTAGCTTAGAGCTTCCCCAGCACTTAAGTGCCATGTGGTTAAATTGGCAGGACAGCAAATGGAAATACTGACCTTTAAATAATGTGTAGATGAGAATGAGACAAAAACTTGATGTAACAACTTGCACTGTCATTGTCCAGGCTAGTTTCACCATCCTCCTTGCACTGCACTGAAAAACAACATAGCTAAAGGTGAGAGAGTATTTTAGTTTTCTTGGGTTTTGCTTAATGACTCTTTTGCAACTGCCAAGAAGACTATCATGGCAGGTAGGGCTCAAGAAAATTAATCAGAAAACAAAAGTTTTAAATTAAAAATCCATTAATGAAGTGCATCAAATTTCTGAGTGGAAAATTTTGTTTTGAATTTGGTTGTCTTAAACATAACTGATCAACAAAAAAAGTGTGAAACTAATATAAGTGATGTCACCTTATCTTAGTGACCCTCTCATTTGGAAGTGACATAGGCTTTGTTTGGTGTAGCTTAATGCACTTTAAATGATTGCAGGTAAAGCTCTATGAGTGTGGAATGAGTGTTGATACAGGGATTAAGGCAGTTTCATTATTCCAGTGTAATTTCATCCCTTTTATTAATTTGAATTTATCTCTAATTCAGGACATCCTTAAAGCTGCTGGTGGTGGTGGCTGGGCAGATGTGTGCTCTAGTACCTTCTCTCTGAAGGTGCAGCCAAAGCCAAAGGGTTTTTGTGTGTTTTTTGTTTGTTTGTTTTTTTCAATTTGAGTGAAAAAAACAGGCACATGTAGGGTTCAGCTCAAATTATTGTACCTTTTACTTACTTATTTCCAGTTTCCAGACTGACAGTGTGTTCCCTGCTCTGCAGGCTCCTGTGCAACTACCCACAATAGTTCCAGTGAGCTGCTGACATTTTGCCTCAGACCTGTGGATGGGTGGTCCCAGAAAACACACCAACCATCCCACAGACACCCATAGGGTGAGCCTGGATGACTGAACCTACCACTTCCCTTCTGCTCAAAAAAACCTACTGGCCTCTCCCATCCCATTAATCAGTTTAGTGTAGCTTCCATCTGGACCTGAACTTATATTTATCTGCCTCCTGGTTTTCTTGCCTAAGCAAAGGACATTCCCTTCCCTCAATGCTAATGTTGATTTTGTTCGTGTTCTCTCCCTTTCTTGTGGCTTTTCTTCTGGTATAGTGATTTCTCATGGTCTGGCATTGCTAGTGTTTCCTCTGTGTGCCACAGAAATTGTATATACAATGGTGGATCCCAATATAATTTTTTTGTCTAGTAGGAAAACCTCATACTCAAGGGTATTATATATTGAATATTTTCTTCTAAAAAGTTCTCTCTTTCTTTATTTTTTTTTTCTAGCCCCATTTCATCAACCATTATTTTGATAGCCTGGGGTGTGGTGCCTGCTGTGAAATCACGTAGCCTTCTGGATAAAGGGTTTTGTAGTGTCACCTAGTGGCTAAATACAAGTACCGTGAATGTCGCCCTGACACTTAAGCTCCTGGTCCCTACTTGGTGAGGAAAAATAGGAATAAGGACAGAAACAAACCAACCAACCTTAGGTAAAAAGAAGCACCAATAAAATAAAGTATTCACAAGACAGATGATAAGGGAATACATGTGAAATTGGGGATGGGCTAAGAGGATGTCGCATGCGTGAATATTTAATGTCCAGAAGTTCAGACAAAAACTGTGAAAGATGAAAACTTAATGATGACCTCAAAATTTTCAGTACACGCTTGTGAAACAGCAGAAAGAGAGAGGAGAAGGGACCTGAGAGTCCCCCGGCTTTGTGAAATGGGAGATTTTGTGTCTGCCCATGCTTTTGTAGGGATGTTAGCTCTATCCATCCTTCCAACTCTGACTTCATACCCTGTGAGGCACTGTAAGGTTTGCTGTTTGGGAATTCCAGGCACATAGGAGCCCTTTCCAGGTGCACACAAGGAATTTGCTCCGTGCAAGTTACCTTTCCATGAATGCACATCAGCTCTGAAGCTCAGGAAGGGGCTGCAGGATACCCGCAAAATCTGGGCCTGTCTGCAGGGCTGGATAACACATAGTGGGCAAGTAATTAGGGACTGGATAACACATAGCAGGCAAGGAAGTCAGGCTTGAAACTTAGGTGCACACGAGCCATGGTCACCTGGATGAATCCAGCACAAGATGCACAAGTTCTGTGCATGGGTATAAGAGAAATGAAACTGCTTCTCCTGTTGACTCCCACCACTGACTCCTGCCCTGCCTCTTCCCTGGGCTCTCCCTGTCAGGAGTCACTGCCTGCACCTCTGAGCATTACTTTACACTGCTGACATTAAGCTCTGTCATAAATTCATGGCTGAAATACCAGCTGCTCCAGGTATTTCCTACAGAAGACGTGTCACCTCCACCTCGCCATTGGAGGTGACCAGTATGTAGTCCCAGCCTGCCCCCTTAATTCTCTGGGGAAGGAAGTGAGTGATGTATCCAAAAGAGAGGGCCTAAAGCAAAGCAAGGTGCTGGGAAAGACGAGACGTGTGACTCTCCTGCGAAGGGCAGTGATGTGACAGCTCTCACCTGGGCCAAGTGCTGCTCATCTGGCCCTTAGAGTGCAGTTGCTTGGCTGCTTTGTGCCTGCCTCTCTGCTGGCATCTGCTGGGAGCCTGACAACCACAGGAGGGCAAAGGCAGAGGGCAAGTATGCTGAGCAATCACAAAAATTCAGGTATTACTGTGGCTGTTTCCACCTCTCTGTGTCCTGCATTGAAACTAGTGGCTCCTATGTACAAGGAAGATGTGTATATCCCAGGCTCATGAAGGTTAACAGGGACAGCATGGGTTTTGTCCTTCATAAGCTGCTGTGAGCTGCTGTCTTACTGTGGACAGTTTCCTGTTGCACTGTCTCTTGCAGCTTTTAAGGGTAATTTTAATATCAATAGTTTGGAACAGCCTGTACTACCTTCCTGATGCAAGCTTGAAAGTTATGCCCCACACTTTCTGTTGCTGTGCTTTCTATTCCTAAGCATGGAAGAATGTAAGTAGTTTTCCCAGACACATGTGAAAGATATTAAGAAACATAGAGGATCTGTGAGCACCTCCTGGAGAAAGCAAGAGAAGAAAATATATGATTCTAATGGGAAAATTTCAGGACATTGATGGATGGTATCACATAGCCTGGGCTTATCCTGCACCTGGGACGTGGCAATCCCAGGCACAACCCAAACAATTCTATGATTCTATTGTCTGGTCTTCAGGTATGCATTCTGCCTGTACTGGGGTTAGATGACGGGGAAGACCTGGCATGCAGACCTCAGAGTGTGTGTGTGTGCATGTGTGTGTGCCCTGCTTTCATTTGGGACGTACAGGTAGGCAAGGAATCCAGCACAGACTCTTATCAGGGCCCTTATTTGGGCCACTAGAGTAAAAGGACTGAGGAGAGAACTTGTGGATGTTTACCAGTTTCTCTTTGTGGTGAGTTTCTCAGAAATAAGCTGTATTTCTGTGTATCATGTTTTCTCAACATGTCCTTTAAAGCTGAATTAATATTAGCCTTGTGTCTTGCCTGGGGTTGGTCCCATGAGATGATGCCATCTGACCTGTGTCTGCTCCTGCTGTGGCTGGTGCTGGGCCAGGAGATGAAGGGGAATGGTGCTGGAGATACAAATGGTGTTGTACATCCCCCTAGGGCTCCAGCATATGCCCTGCTCCATGGACTGCTCTCCTGTGAGAGATGTTCCCACAGGTGGCTGTCCTCCAGAGGTACCCAGCCTTGGAGGGTGGAATGGGAAGAGGATGCACATACAGCTCCAGTCCATTTATCTCTTTGAGAGGAGTTGGTGCTTCGATCTTAGCTGACAGTGGAGAAGCTTAACAGCCCAACAGATGCAAAGCTTCACACAGGGTTGTATTTTCCCATCCCACAGAGAGCAGACCATCCTACTCTCCCATGTGTAAAGGAGGCAGCTTCCAGGACTATCATGACTAAGTCCCAGTGTACCTTGAAAAAAGTGTCATTTTCTTTCTCAGACGACTCAGGTGAAATCCAAAGTTACTATGAACAGACTGTGAATGTTTTATTCTGTTGATTTCTCTAGACTGACCTAAGTTCAGCTGTGATTTGGGGCTGCAATGCTTTGAGGATGACTGTTCCTATTCAACATAGTGCAGAGCTATTTCCTCGCCTGGCTCTTGGACTCTCAAGGAGGACCATGAACTGGGGCTGCATGCCCTGAGGACAGTCAGAATTTGCAGAAGTAGTACAATATTTCTCAGGGAAGACTTTAATGAAATATTTATGAAATCAAATGGATGACTAGCTTGATGGAAGGTTGAACTATGTGGTAGTGCTGATTAAATGAAATACCTTTCTGTTTTCTTCACCCTGGTCCAGGCCTTTAAGAAGAGGTGTTACTTGCTTGGCTCTGGTGAAAAATAACCTGTGAAGAAAGGCTTGAGGATGGCCTGCTCTAAGCTGTACCATACCTGAGCTGAGGGACCCCTTTGCTCTGAAACATATATGCAGTGTGGAGAGTTAGGATGCATCTCAACTTCCATTAGCAGTTGCGTTTTCCCCTCTCCCTGGAGGCATTTTGTGAGGCAGAACATGGGAGCTTCTCTGTAGTCTCCTCCCTTGCTGTTACCAGAGGCAAGGACCTGTGCCAAATGACAGGCAAGGTATCTTAATCGCTTAGATTCTTTAATATTCACGGTTAAAGATATACCATATCCTTCAGCTGCTGTACAGTCAAAGCATTATATAGCAAAAGGTCATCTTTCTGCTGCTTCCCTCCAGAGTATGAAGCACCATTGTAATGCATAAAGCTCTCTTCTGGACAGCGTACAAAGCCTAAAATGTAATTGCTTCTATCGGTCCACCTCCACATGCATTTTGTTTTTATTCCAGGTACATAAATCTCTGCCCCTTGAGGTTCTTCAGCAGATGGATGCTGGTCTGATTAAAGTGTTGGTAACGGGTATTACTAATGGGAGCACAGTGGTAAGTTTCAACTTACTGATCGCAGAAGTTGTGGATATCTACTACATCATTACCACTTTTCGTGATGCCTTGGAACACAGCTCCTATTTCATGGTTGACAAGAGCAGTCTCTCCATAAATGGTAAGGAGCAGCTTGTATTCCAGTAGTTCTTCAGAACTAGAAAGATGATAAAGCCTGATTTTAATCTGTATTTTTTGAGGCGAAAGTATCTGTAAAACAGATGGATGAAAAGCCATTCTCAGACTCCTGATCCAAAAGGAAAAACCAACTGGTCTTTTTGTCTATAGCTAGCATTAATGTTATAGAGAAGAAGATACCGAGATGTTAGAAACAGTGGTCACAAACTGAGGGTTTTATAAGCCACCAGTTGAAACAGGTTCCTGTACACAGTCATAACTAGCTCTGTCTAAAATAATTTTGAAACACATTACCCTCTGCTTTGCACTGATAATTTTGCATGAGATAGAAACTGCAAAAACCAAATAAATTAACATGTGAATTCTGCTTTCCTGGGAGTATGTGTTTTCCTCACGCACCTGTGGGTCAGATGAAAGGCCACACTTTACCAAGGCCAGCACAATGGCTGATTGTACAGCTTCTTTTCCTTTGTATGTAATTTAAGTCAGTAACAAGAAACACTAGTCTCCTGACTAACAGCTGTTGAATTCTGTTTCACAAGTTGATGCATCATCTCTGAAGAAAATACCAAATTCTATATCCTTAACGTGATACATTTGTCCAAAGAATATTATTATAAGCTGTCAAGTAGAATTTCATGCAGAATGACTTCAGAAACATGGATACGGTCTGCCCTGTGCATTCTCTTTGCCTCTTACCCTCACAGCTGTGAATCTGGAAAGTTACATATCCTGATAATTAGTAAGATCATGACTCTCTACTCTTATGGTAGTGCTTTGTAGAGTGCCTGCCCCCCTCAAACCTGTGCTAAAATGAATGGTTTGTTTCAGGGACAAGTCCCCATAGAGCAGGTGGTTACTGCTGCTTTCTTATCCTACTTATGGTGGTACACCCTTATTTGCACAGTTGCAATTAGATCTTGGGAAGAGAAAGTATATTTTTCCTTTCAAAAGTGAAAATTTTGGCCACCTAGAAATTAAGAAAGCAACTAGACTGCAAGGTGGACGAGTCACACAACCCTCCTGCTTCACACATGCTGGGCATTTACTAATTGTCCTCAGGAATGTGGAATAGGGGAGGCATCTGACGAAATCCTTGGGATTAGAAGGGTCCCCTTGGGCTATTGATTAGTTTAGGAGGATAGGAGCTCTGAAGCAGGTTGCTTACATTTCAGTGAGTATCTGCTGAGCATTGTTGGTAGCACAGCTCCTGGGTGGTTTTGTCAATGTCTTGCAATTAGGCCCTCGAGGCTGTGCTTCCAGTATCCCACCTCTTTTAGACCCAGAAACTGCCTGACACATACAGTAGAGTATCACACCTAAGAGGTGTAATCCCACCATGATACCATGGTGATATGACCATGCTCCAGTTTCAGAACCATCACATTTTCATTTAGATGCTCTCCACCTTTGTCTTTTGCTTAAATATACCCAACAGATTATGATGAGTGCAAAAGTGAAGAAGATGACTGCTCCCCAGATGCATCATGCCATAACACACTTGGGTTTTACCAGTGCAGCTGCAATGAAGGATTTGCTGATGTGCATCCAGAAAGGCCTGGAAGAAGCTGTGAAGGCAAAAATATTTTTTTTTTTTTTATCAAATGGCTAACTGCATGCTTAGTTACTGGATCATGGTCACACTTGCCACAGGTCTTGAAATTTTGCCAGGGATCAATTTGATTCATTGTTTTCAGCTGGATCCTAGTGGGAAAAGTCTTGCACTGGCCTTAAAGTATTTCTGACTGTAATACCCTGTTAGGAGAGTTTACCATATTAATATTTAATGCTGTCTTTGTGAGGTTCTGTTAAGAGTTCTGTTTTCTCATATTTGCCATTAAAATTAGATAGGACTGTCAAGATTCTTAGTTATTTTCATTAGCAGTAGCAGAGGGGATGGCAGAGATAATAGAGAAGAGAAAGCACTAGGTACATGGTTTGACCTCTGTATGGCAGAAGGCTTGAAATGTTGGTATTCAAACTACTTTTTTTGCATGAGTCAATTAATCTAGCTTCTCTATTTCCTTAAATAATTTGTTAGCTGATGTACTATGGATCTTTAAGATCCTAAATTCTTTTAGGCTTCTTCAGCCATTTATATTTATTTTTGTAACCACAGTGATAAGCTACTCTTCGGCTGAAGTCACAAGGATTTGTCAATAGATACCAACCTTTGCTCAGTTTTTTTAAACCAAGATATTTAACATTATGATAACATTATGATTTTGGGAGATTCTGTTCTGAAAGACCTCGGACTTTTCTTTTTCTTCCTCATACGTTCAGAATAGCAACTTTTTAGTTTGGGGCATTTCCAAAAGATGGGGTGTTCCAGAAGGAGATATATACATACATATATATATATATATGTACAGATTTTACATGTTACTTGGGAAATAGATGCTATTTGTATGTACACCCCACTAAAATTGTTTAAGAGAATTTTTGTGTGATGAGACGCATCCCTTGTGTTTCACTGCAAATTGAGTTTACTATCTTGATGCTCTTTAGGTCAGTGGTGGATGAATACTTAGGCTGTTTCTACCAGCAAAGAGCCACGGGGTAACTCCAGAGCCTGTGCTGGATGCTGGGTGTTTGACATACACACTGAGCTCAACCTGTGCTTCACCTTTTCCCCTGCTTGCTTTCTTCCTGAAACCATTGAAAATTGCTACTAACATATTTGTTCAGCTCCCCACTGTGTCTCTGAGGACACGTATATGCAATGTGGGCTTGCTGCACGAGGTTTGTCCTGCACTTCTCCCAAAATGAGTTTTCCAAGTGCTCAGGGTCATATCTTTTGGGTACCAACAGATCACAAATGGGGCCAGGTTTTTTAACAAGCTTTGTTCCTGTTTTTACCCCACATCCAGAAGTGTGCAGTTCCCTACAATACTAGGCAAAAAAAAAAAAGAACACTTTCTGGCAACTTACAGCTGGGAATTTCTTTCAAGCGTTGATCTTCCAAAAGCTGTATATACGTGTTTTACTTGACCACATTAATTATTGCCACTCTCAGAAAATAAAGCACTCTTTATTCAGCTTTACTCACAGGCACTTTATGTATCTCTTGCTTTTTCTTAAAAAAAAAAGCCACAGCTTGGCAGTAAGTAGAGCAGGTTAAAAAAAATAAAAGCAGCTGTTTTCCTGCCAGAAACAGAGATTTTCTTCCTAAGGGTTTGCTCTTACCTTATAAAATAATTTTTAATCTTTAAATTACAACACTACCTTTATTTTTGGTATTTCTTCAGCATTTCCTATGAGCCAAGAGGCAACACTGATGGATAAGAAACCTGTACACAACACAGTTTTACCTGTGACATCTTTGCAAACCTCAACTCATGTTTCCTCCCCTGCTTCATTGGACTTCTCTACTGAGGAGCACAAAGCATTGGAGAACACCACGTTCTCCAGTGTGGTGCTCTCTCCTCTTCCCATGGATCCTGTGTCAACTCCTGATGTTTCTCCTCAAGCATCTCCTGTCCCACTCCTTAAACCTGCCCAGGAGGTTTCCATTAAAGATGTGGTGAGAGTGTTCTGTGAAATTGAGAAGATTGTCCTTGCTGTCCAGAAGAGTTTTTTAGAGCAGGAGTCTATCCCTGAAACGTCCCTGTACCTGGGGGAGCCTCGCTGCAATGTGAGCATCAGCAACAGCACTCACGTTGTGCTGCAGGCAGGCTGGAGTGACTGCGGCACTCAAGTTGAGACTGTAAGTCCCTTGAGCTGGTGAATGCCCCCGAGCATTTTGGTTTGGTCTTGGGGGTGAGGTGTGGAGGGGCAATGTCAGACCCTTACTAGGCATACAGTCTATTAGTTGCTGAAACGTTGGAGAAAGAAATTTCTTTGGAGAAAGAAAACCCCTTCCTGTGAGTGGAAAGTTACCTCGTTGTTTGGGGAGGAGGGCAAGCAAAAAAGAGAAGGGGAATTTTTGGGATCAGACAGGAAAACTCAAGCGCTTCTCCAAACTGAGGGTCACTTCCCATGTCTTTCTAAGCTCCCTCTGCAGCTATTGGAAACTTCTTGTTTCTTAAAAGCAATTTCATCATAATGTTTAGACAAATACCCAAATAGGTACCAGTAATGGGGACAATCTCTTTGGATTCCTACACTATGGTCAGGTCATGCTGAAGTATAGAAATTTCCTTGTGGAGCAGACTGAGGAAGAGAAGAAAGTCTGATGGATTTTCAATGTCTCACTGTACAACAAATAAGATACTAGAGGTTTAATCTGTTTGATTTTTGCAGCCAGGAGAATGGAGAATTCCTAAACTGGTAAGCATGTAGTCTGTTATATCCCTAGATATACTGATGTTCACAAATTGTGCTGTCTTGTTTCTGTGTTCCAGAACATGACTAATACCGTAGTGAAAACCATCCTTCGGAATGACATTTCTGCTCAGGGAGTAATCCACCACTTAAAAGTTGCCAGTCCCATTCACTGTGTGTTTCAAAACGATCTCTTGACTTCCTCTGGATACACTGCAGAGGGGTATGTAACAACTCTCTGTTGTGTGTCTGAGCGCTGCTGCACCCGAAAAATCCCCAGGGTCCTTAGCTATATCCAACGACGGTACTTGCTCTGCCAGGTCGTCTGCCATCCCTTGAGTCCCGTGCTCATGCGATCCCTGCTGTGGGGTTCTCTCCTACTCCGTGTAATGTGTCAATAGATCCCACAGCCAACAAGATTGGCCATTGCCTGGCTAAACCACAGATGGAAATAAACATCCGAGAGCTACTTGTGCTGGTTTGGGAGACAGAATTCCTGACTCCTCTTTGCCTTCCTGGGCAACCATGTGTAGCAATAACACTGTTTTCCTGCTTCCTACTGTTCACATCAAACCCATGCTCACAGAAGAGGCAGCAGCACAAGCTTTGCTCTGATGGTGAATGGTTTTTCTTCGTACAAGGGCACCTCCTCTCTCTCGCCTAACAGCATGCTTAGGCTATCATCACCAAATCCACTTCCTGTTTTCCAGTCCTCCAGTCATTATGTTTTCCTTTCTATCCCCAAAGTCTGTGTTCAGCTCCTTCTCTCTGAGCTCTATAGTTTTCACATGTCCCTCACTTACTGTTCAGGTTTGTCCTTTCGTAATTTTTTTGGCTCTGCTTTTCCCTAAGCATTTAGTCTCCTTATATTTAGCTTTAAGACAACTAATAGTCTTGTTCTCCTTCAGGTCCACTCAAATATCAGTCTCTGCTCTATTCATATTGCCAAGACATTCTCCCATTTGGCTTTTTGCACTTGTGTTTTTATGCTCCCTTCCCAATGAAAAATGTGATATATTTTCACTCTTTCCTCTTGAATGGTGTTCCCATGTCCTGGACTACAGATAAGTCTTCATGACTTAAGTGTGCAAGAGGTAGAGAAATAGGCACTGGTTTATAGAAACATGCAGTCAAATTTGTGGTCTTTAGAGGATGTTAATTGTTGTTTCAGACTTTACACCATCTTTGAGGATTTGCATGGATCTGGACACTTCAGAACAGAAATGCAGTTGTTTATCAGCAACTCCCCAATACCAAAAAATTTCAGTGTCTCTGCCAGTGATGATGTACTGATTGAAGTGGGGATCCAGAGAGCAGACAGCAAGCTCAAGGTGGTCCTCACTGACTGCTGGGCAACCCCAACTAATAATTCAGTGGATCCCCTCTCATTCTCTTTTATCAGCAACAGGTACAGCAATGCCACTTGCAAATAGCATGTGCCATACCTTAGGTCTTCCAGTGATGCAAAATACTAATGTATTATATTTTAAATGCCTTTTTTGTGTGTCCTCATCATTCATATACACTGTCCCTTACCATTCTGATAACATTTTGGTAACATTTTGGACTGATTATACCTTCTTCGGACAAGGAAGGTAGGTATGAAAAGAAAATGTCTTCAAAGGTTAACAAGGTAGTTGTTTGAGTTTGCCTTCATCATAGTGTTGTAAAGGAATAGTACTTTTGACCTGAGAAAATAGGTGGTTTTGTCAGTGGTGAAAGAACATTGAAAAGCATGTGCTTTTATCTCGGTGGCTCAGATATTACCAAGAACTTACGTGACTTTCATCAATGAAGGTGTAGGTTAGTTGATTCCTATGTTTTGTGACTGACAGACAGTATTAATGCAGCCTCTGGAAAAAGAGGAATTTGTTCCTGTCTGAATCCCTGATCTCACTCTGATGTCGTATTGCCTGGGCTCACCCACCACCTGAAAATAAGGGATAGTCTTTTTGCTCAGTAACAAAAGCTATTCCTTTTAATACGATGTTCTTTCACTTTGTGTTTGGTGAAGACAAGTTTAAACCCTTCTTTCTGTTACTCTCTCCCTCCTTTTCGAACTCTCTAACCACTTCTCAAAAATCCTATACTATTTGGATACTGTGAGAATAAAGCAGCAAATAGCCCCTTACCACCCCTGCACTGCTGGAGAGTTGCTTCATGGTGGGACTGGCTAGGGCTTTCTAGGGGAACCTTACAACCTGAGTTATGTGCTGTAACCACAATATACCTTCTATAGCTCTAGCTGTATGGGTTTTTTTCTTCCTTTGCAGCTGCCCCATCCCAAACACATTCACCACACTGCTAGAGAATGGGAATTCAAGCAAAGCACAGTTTAAGATGAAAATTTTTTCCTTTGTCAACAATTCTGTGGTTTACCTACATTGCAAAATACGTGTTTGTATGGAGACACCAGGAAGCACCTGCAGGACAGTAAGTGTTTTGCTCTGATATGCTATTTTTCTCCAACATGCCATATGTAATCCTGCTGTGCAATTGAAAATACTTTAAACCAAACATGGTTTGAAATAGCTCTTGAAGATTTCTTTCATTCTCTGCTGAGAGCGAAGAGGAGTGGGGAAGAACTACAACCATATGGAAGTGTCTACCTTTCTTCCTGTTCCTCATCCTCAGTTAAAAGTACAGAGCTTGCACAGAAAGAGGGAAATCAAAGCTGGGGAACCTGAGAACTGAACCTTTCACCTCTGCATAGGGGCAGCGAGAAGGTAAAGCCACAACCATAAGATAGGCTGTTCGGAAACCTGTCAGTTCAGATGAACATGTCACAGAAAAGTGAGCACCTATATTGGCAGTGTCAGCAGGAAAGTCTGAGAGAATTGATTTGGGATGTTTTTCTGTCCTTTTTTTCCCCCTCAAAATTTGCTTCTCCAGGTGAAAGTTTAAGTGCCAGCAAAGGAAGCTCACTGGCATGGAGTTTCTAGGGCTGTGACTCTATTAGAGTTTATTATGGCTTTTAAAAACCCCATTGCTTTTTAAGGCAATAAACCAAGTGATATTTTGATGACAACTTCAGTTTCTATCTGTCTGTGCTCCAAAGCATTACTATGATTCTTTTTTACTTCTAAGTAAGTGATATACACTGCTTCATCTAAAAATGTGCTGTCACCATAGAAATAAGAACAAATAGGATTTGCTGATGGCTTTTTTTTGTTGTTAATAGCAGACACACAGGAATTCTCCTCTCCCTCTGCCAACCTTCCTGGCTCTTTTTTTATCAAGGATGTTTTCATTAGCACTTTGGTGTTGCTCCATTGTTTAACACTTTCCTCTAGCTCTAAATAACTCAGTTTAAGCCCATTATAAAGCAAATAATCTCTTCCTAAAAGATTAAAAAAGGCTAGCAGAAGATCCTAGTTTCCTTTCTCAAGTATAAAGCTTCCTCCAGATGAAAAAAAAAAGAAAAAAAGAAAAAGTAGAGACAGGAAGCACCGCTGACAGATGGAAAGATGGCTCCAGTTGTCACAGCTGAATATGCGTGTTAAAAATCAGTGCTTAAGCAGCCCCAAGCCTATGCCTTCCTTTGGAGGAGGTGGTGCCCTCCTCGAATCCACTGCGTGTTCTGCACAGCTAAGGAGGGACATGTTGGCGGGTGCAAGGCAGGGGAATAAGAGGTATGGGCAGGGCAGGACAGGGACCATGTGGGCTGGTGTGGCTGCTGCAAGGAATCAACCAGTTGCTTTGCTAGGAACCGCTGGGCTTGCTGTTAGAGCAGGCTTTAGCTCTGTGGATTAGAGTGTAGGGGCATGGTTAGCTAAAGGACCGCCTTTGATCTGTGTTACAGGGATCTGGGAGTGGGTAATTCTGACAGCCCGTGCTGAGGTTTGATTGAGATTCACATCTGCAGTAAACGAGGCACAGCAGGGTTAATTAGTGAGGCACCCTTCTTTCATATATTCTATCTATCTATGTTCATTTATATATATGAGATTTATTGTTCTTTCTCCTATGCAAAATTTACCCCCTATGAAAAGTTAGTGAATTCAGCATCTTAGATTGCGATTAAAATGTTTTGTGGAGAAGACAAGTACTAGGCACATCTACAAAGGATGGCAGTGGTTTTTACAAAGAAGGGAGGGGGAGCTGCAGGAGGTGCAAAGATCAAGGAAAATTGGAGCAAGAACAGTTACTTGGAAATCACATAGGATGTCTGGGAAAGTGCCCAGGATCTGGGATCTGATCCTCTGATCTGTCTGTTACTCTGGAGAATACTGACTTGCTCCAGGGCAGATTTTCTTCAGCTCTTTGCTCACGAAATCAAGACTTACATCTTGTATTATATTTTCTTCTACAGTCTTTTTATTCATTGTGTTCTTGGCAGAAGGTGCTCTAAAGTTTAGAGCAGATTTTTTCTGCTCTAAAATAGACAGGCTGAAGAGCAATGTAGTAAGAAATGAGTAAGAAATACGATTTTGAATGGGAAGAGGAGCAATATGCCACCACCATGCATATGTTTGGTGGAATGTGGCTGCTCCATAGCCACATGGAGAGTTTTTCAGTGTAACCAAGCTGGTTAGTTGTGGAGATAAGCTGGTAAGACACCCTGGCTCTTCCCTGCTTTCTTCTGGTGATTACAGCATTGTACTGCTGTTTCTCCGTTTTGATGTGCAGTTCAAGGAACGCCACAGTATCTTTTGAATAACTTCAGCAGGCTGTGGTTCCCATCAGAGACCTGATGAGATAGGTGGTAGCAAACAGAAAAGGGAGCAAACAAAGTGAACCATCCTCCCGAGGGAGCGTGCAGAAGACGAATGGGCTTGTGTATTCTGCAAGTGCTGCTCATGCGGAGCTAAAGCAGCTAATCCCCGACGTTTCGCAGGGCAGGGCTTGGGCTTTCAAACTAGTAGTTCCCAGGTTGGTACTTCACACGTCGCTGAAGCGCTGTGCGTTGCTTCAAAATGACACACATGGCTTGGCAGGGCCCGAAAGTTGCCACTGCTTTTGCTGGTGCTGGTTGTAGCATCTGCTGTGCCTGCCACGGGCAGCAGAAACATCCAAACAAAAATGTTTGCACGACCCTGGCATGTAGAAATAACGAGAAGTTTATTCTCCCATAAGGTTTTTCTAAAACAAACAGAAAGTTAATGAACGGAAAGAGATCGTCTGTGTGAAATGCCTTCTCACAACATTGTTTTCCAGTGTGACTAATTACAGATTTTGTACTGATGTTTCCCTAATGCCGTTTCTTTTGAACTTCCTGCTGATTTCAGTTTAACAAACCATAACATTAAGAAGTAAAAACCCTTATGAACGAGCACTGGGCTTTCATATGCTAATCAGAAAGCTTTGTATTTTTAATCACTAAGCCATATTACTTGTTGGAGTTTGAATTGATTGTTGCAGAAGTGCCATGCAGTTCGATCCCTGAAGACTGGTGAAACCATCGCGATGCACAGAACATCCTGGGGACCCCTGCGTAGATCGGCTGGTGAGTTATGAATAGAGGCTTACAAAAAGGAGACAGAGAGTAACCACCATTTTGAGATTCTTTTTCACCAACAAAGGAAGCTGAAGACCTGTGATACAAGGTCTGCAGGCCCCTCTGCGTATTTTTCTGAGGAGCAGGTGTTCTTACTGAAGCCATGTGGCAGTGTGGGAAAGCACGTGGCCTCCTCAGTGAAGTGACCATCAGATTGTCAAGGGAATGTAGAAAGGGAGAGCTGTTTAAAGTGCTTCGTGTAGCTATTTGCACAGGGTAGCAAGTACAACAGCCACAAAATCAAACAGTTATTACAATTGTAAACTGTGAGAGCAACTCGGATCTTTTAGATTGCAATCAGTTTTTCAAGTGTATATACTGTTGTTAGACCGCAATTATATTGAGCTCTGAAGTCCAAAATCAGAGGAGATAAGAGATTGCGTTGCCGTGTTTCTTTAGACTCCCTTGTGTTGATTTTGTTACTGCCGTGAGGGGAGGTGTCAGAGCCTCCCTGCTGCTCAGCACCTTGGTGAATCTGGTGGGATGGTGAGGTCAGGTTACTAGAGAGTGCACACCAGCACTGTGTACAGACACCTTCTAATATGTTATGCATCTGCCTCTTCTGCATTTACCCCCAGTAATGGTTTCAAGGGCAACTGTGGCCTCCAACATTTTCAGTCACTTGGCCTCCTCCTCCAGCCCCCTCATTTCTTATTAGTGTAAATCAGTCACTGAATGGGTTTGTAAAACACCAAAGTTTTAACACTTGGCTACTATGAATAGACAGAACTCACCCCCTTTCTTCCTCCTGTTTTGTCAGTCACTTAATGCTGTTTTGGCTGTGAAGATAAGCTAACTCTAGACTGTTAAAGGATTCGGGGTATTTTATTTCCTCTGCTGTGACAGTCACGATGTTCTTTCAGAACTTGAAACAGGCTCTGACTTACCATATTGTATTTTTCTTCTATTTTAGAAGAAGTATTAGTCTGCTAGAACAGGCCTTCAGTGTTCATTTCTAAGTTATTCTTTAAAACTTAGCAATTAATACAGCTTTCTTTGTACAGCACTTTCTTATATCAAGTACATCTCACTTCCATTTTCATTAGAGATCCTGACACATTTGTAATATTGAAAAATTCTCATAACATAAAAGGAAGTCTGATGAGGGGAGCTTTGTTTGGGTTGCGCTATGTCAATTCCTAGGCAAAGGTGGCACTACAAGATGTTGTCTCCTATTTCCCAGTTGGATACTCACATTGTGTTTTAAGTGTGAGGCTAGACCTAGACAGGGACATACATCTCTGTGTGGAAAAAGACAACATGAATTATATCAGGTAAGCTGCTGCAGTGAAACATGAAAAAGGCTTTAACTGCTGTGCCTATACCACTTGGCCACATGCTCTAGCAAAAGCCACTGAGAACGTGTCCTCAGGAGGACCTGTTCTGTCTGTGTCTGGCTACAGGTTGCTATTTCTGCTGTGCATCTCTTGTATTCCTTTGTTTCACACTGAAATTCAGAAATAAGACTAAATGTGTTGTGCAAAACTGCTTTGACCTGCCTTGGAATGATGCCCTGGAGGTTATGCACCTTGGACATCACTATTGCATACCTCTGTGGCTGCCAACAGTGCCTTTTGGCCAAAGATCTCTAATTACAGTCAGACATGCATTAGAACTTGTCTTCTGTGCACCTCAAGTACTGCACAAGTGTTTGTCTAAATAAATGCTATCCTGAAAATGTATGCAAACAACTAGATGTTCCTGTAGGTGCATCAGGCATTTACAAGAATGAATTGGAAGTGTGCAACCGTGCCTGTACAAACAGGAATAGAGGCATAATGTTAAAGGGAGAGAGAATTCTGCTTGCAGATTTGTACAAATACATAGAATTGCCCATGTGTGAACACATTTGCCCACAGGCAAACACATTCTGTCAATGGTCAGCGGAACCTAGGGAGATAGCTGGCAGCAAGGGAGTTGACTCTTGCCCACACATAGGCATTTATTGCTCATGACCCATGGTGCCCTGTTCTTTCTTTCCCCTCAGTGTCTGGGTGCTATTCCAAAAGACTGCAGGTCTCCTGCAGGTCCCATGCCGTGTCTGCCGGACTCTTGGGCTTCTTAGGTGGCACTAGATGCCTGTGCTCAGGTTACAGAGTTGAGCCCATGGTGACCAGTGTGACTCACTTACCTACTTCCACTGACTGCCCCAGCCAGATGTCTGCTGACAAGAACGGGTGCTTAGAGACTCAGTGCACATGGAGAATCTTTCCCCAAATAGTTTGAGTTTAAAGAAGTGTTACATATGAGAGAAAAGCAAATCAAGTGATTTTTAATAAGCATAGATTAATGTGGGCAGGATTGAGATAGGAGAATGCTTCTGCTCTAGGATCATTCCTAGAAAGGCAACACTTGAGAAAGTTACTAGTGCTGGTCCTTTAATTCTTAATTCAACAGAAAATGCAGAGTCAAATTCCAAGGATACATCACACTCATGTCTGCAGGGACTCTACACCTGTAGGTAAAAAGACAACTTGCACTGTGGCTCACAGACCTTTCCAGGAGAATCACCCTCCTCACATGGCTGATTCCCTTCTGTATCACAGCTCTGTGCTTCAGTGTTCACACTGGCTAATTTCTTGGCTTCTTACCCCAGGAAAAAATTTATGAGTTTTCAATGTTTTTTTCTTTCACCTCTTGTGTTTTTTAGCATCTGATTTGAAGAGGGAGAAGGAGACTAAGATGGGAGTTGGATACATCATCCTCATTGCTTTTGCTGTGTTTGGCTTTGTGGTGGGAGTTGTGAGCCTTCTCATTTTCCAGTACCAGCGAAAGATGGGAAGGTACAAATTCAGAATCAAGTCTGACAACTTCAGCTACCAAGTGTTCTATGATTAGGGATTTCCAGGTTACCAGATGTAAGTACCGCATCATGATCAGTTACTTTTTTTTAGCTATTTAGCTCTTTCTGAATTGGTTAAATACTTGCAGATGAACATCCTCTGTTTAAGGGTATTTAAACCTTCTGTCCTGTTTGCTGTGGGTGAAGGTCATAGAAATAAAAACAAAAGCTCTACTATTCTTGCCTGTTTTCAAATGCTGCAGACTACTGAGGAGGAAGGCAGCCTTCTCTTCATCTTCCTTCATGGCTTCAGTCTCAGTCAGAGTAAATGACACACCACTTTAGAACACCAGTAAACATTTCCACAAAAAGCATATTGCTTTTGATTTTGGATCATGGGTTAATACAATAAAGGAGAGAAACTTTACCACTCTCTTTATAGATCTGCTTCAGAAGATAATTTGCTTCAGAAGCTATTCTTTTCTGCAAAAACTTTGGCTTAATTTTTTTTTTTGAGGGGTTGTTTGTCAAGAAAATAGTGGTATGTTAGACATAAAGAGCTTGAAATATTGATAATGCATAAGCAGTGATACAAGTGCTTGCAAAGAGTCTGAAAAGACAGCTCTGAGGAGTGTTAACCACTACAACATGTTCTGCCTCTGCAACTTGGGAATCTAACATTTTCCCTGAACGCTATGGGATTCAGCTCTTTTTCTATAAAATGAGTGTGTTTGTATGTTTGTCCCTTTAAAAGGAGAAGAAACAGGTGAAAAAGAACACCTAAAATTGCCTCACAACTCAAGGATGTTTACCGAGGATCTGATGAATTCTGTGTCTAGGAACGGGCTTATTTGACATTGTTACCAGAGTTAGTCAGTAACTCTTTCCTGATGGAGGCCTCGTACATGACAAGGCAGCTGCCATGACCACAGTAAACTTACTAGACTCATCGTGATGGTATTTGCAGATAATGTAGTTTGCTTCATTGAATACAATAACGCTTAATATATATCCCAGAGAAAGGTCAGGGAAGGCTGTAAACCAGCTATCTGCTTGTAAATTCTTGAAGAGTCACTATTACCTATAGCTCCCGTAGTCTCAGTGTGAAGACCACACTCTGTAGTCCTCTGTGGGCAGCTCCTAGGAGATCACTGAAGGCAGGGGTGACACTCTGATTGCTTCCCAAAGACTGGGCAGGGTTGCCTGAAAGGAGCCCAAAGGGAAGGTAGCTGGGGGTCCCTGGTACAGCTCCAGCAGCTGCACAGTTCCATCACGATATAGGTCCCCCTAGGGAGCCATAATCCAGTGTAAAGGGAATATCTAGGTCCATTAAATTAAACCTATACATGAAGCCTCTGAGTCTCTGCACAGAGAGAAGAATGGCTTGTCTTCATTCATCATTCTGCTCTCATGAATGGTCACAGGTGATTGCAACATTTGATAGTAAATGGGAATTCTGGAGTTGTGCAATGATGTTGTAGCATAAAGAATGTTCTCAGGCTCAAAATGCTTATACATAATCAGCATGTTAGAGTCCCAGCTAATGGCTCCTTTTAGATGGAGGAACTGGAGGAGCTGGAACTACTGAGCTCTCAGCTCTTCTTTTCTATATGTTTACTTTCTTTGGAAGGCAGTTGATTACCTTTCTCAATCATTATTAGTTTGTTGTTTTTTTTCCTAGTTGGATCACATCTCATCACATGGACAACTGAAGCTTGTCTTACACTCAGCATTTGGCTTTCATTCTTCTTCATGATGGTGGTCAGGACTGGTTGCAACGCCGACTCTTCCAAATTAATGTCATGTATGAAAAGTTTCTGTATCCTTCCTTTCCTTCTTTTTTTTTTTTTTTTTTTAAGCAATCTGATTCTTTCCTGGTGTCCTAAGTACCATTTGCCACTCCAGACTGAAGTGAATTTTGGCAGTTTTTTCATGAATAAAATAGAAGGGAAAAAAGAAAGACTTCTTCATGGTTCTATATTCAAGTTCCAATATTTGGCTCTCCTACTGTGCCACGTTGCTATAGGCCCATTTTAGCATCACCTATGCCATTACTTTTGACAAGCTGCATGTTTCTATAAATATTCCAGGAAGTAAATCAGCAAACCCTTAGAGAGATCTCCTTCTCAGTTTGTAATTCACTGTTTACTTAAGGTGAGGTTGAAACTTTGAGCTGCAGCGATGTTGAAGACCTAGTAGTGCAACGCCTTAAGTATACAAAAGCTGGAGAATAAGTATTGGATTTGCCACCAAATAAAGAAAAGGCACCATGAATCTGCAGCTTAACCTACTCAGAGTGTTCTTCAGCATGCGTTTTGAGATTTGACAGTAAATTATTTAATTTATAAGGACTTGGTGGGAAAAAAAAAAGAAAATGAAAAAAGACACTATTTTTGCTACTGGCAGCCCATGTTTTTCAGATAAATCAATTGGTACCTACGTGTTTTGCTGAATTAGACCACAATGATTGTGCAGTGGAGCCACAGAGTGTGCTGCCCATCTAAGTAAGAGCACTCCAATTTCAACAGAGTAGTTGAAAATTTTGCCTGGCTGCAAGACCCTAGCGTTAATGCAGCAGCAAAGGTCTAGCTTAGATGCTTCATTGGATACAACAAAAGCCTGTTCAGATGGATAAACTGGAACAAAAATCTTTTCCACACAGTAAGCACCTCCTGCAGACTCTTGCAGAGCATTCTTTGCTCTGCTGCCCCAAACCTCCACTTCAGTGACTGTGTTAGAAAGCAGAGGGTAAAGCAGTTGGCAACTTGTCCCCACCACCCCGTGGTTCTGATTGCTGCCTGCACTCCCCTACACAGCGATAGCGTCTGCTGTGTCTGGGTTACATGCAATTCAGTAATTTATAGTGAACAAGTGAATTCCTTTTTAAGCTCAATGGATGTCATTGTAAATAACTCTTCAGTGGAAATTGGTCATTAACTTGAACGCACAAATAGTTTTAGTAGCCATAGCAATTAGGTACTGATGTTTTGGTACAGAACAGCATTGGAAAGCTGCTTTTCTATCCCCCTAGTCCAATTTCTGGTAGGTAATAGGATTACTGAGTAAAGGACTTCTGCATTTTGCAAAAGGTCGTACTGATTGATCTTTGAGGTTATATACAAACCTTTTAAATGGGTCAACATATTTCAGAATAATCATTTGCATTCTGCTTTTGGTTCAAGTGAATGTATAAAGAGTAAAAAACTTTGACTTGTCTTTTGCTTGCTGAAATACCAGTTACCAGATTCTGATATAAGAAAAGATATAGTAATTCACCAGTGAAACTGTGCACTATCTTTGCAATCTTTGAGCCTGATGAACATGACCATTACCTTTTTATTATGTAGGAGTCTCTTCACTTTTGCCTAGTTTGCTCTCAAATATATAATGTGTTTACCTTCTTACACAGTGAAAGGATAAGCTATTTTACTATAAATATTTTTCTAGTTTTTAGTACTTACCATCCTGAACCACTTGAAAGTGACAGACTAGAGACTTGCCTATTGATTTCAGTGGAGCAAAGCCACTTACAAAAGCTGAGCATTAGTCTTCAAGATGAAATGCAAAGCGGTAGCTTGTATTTGATACCTCACATACTCAGCAGAAACCATTGTTGTGACTGAGTCTGTTTAGCAGAGTTTTGGTGTCTTAATAAAAGCACTCTTGAAACTTATTGTTGACTTTTGTACTGTTATATTTTTCTTTTATGATTAAGTCACACATATTAAGATGTGCACTGTGTGGATGTGGCAGCTTCTGAAGTATCAGTTCAAGTATCAGTATAATGTTCAAACATCACTCAAAACACAATGCATGACCTTATCCAAACAGCAATGGACTGCAATTACCAACAACTATGTACATACTCTTACTAAGGGTCACTTTCTTCAACATTAATGTGTTTTCAGTTGCATTCTTTGCAGCAAAGACAACCAAGACTATTTGACATTCCCAGTCCAATAATGGTGGTACAGCAACGTGGTGATCCAGGCTGAAATTAGTGTCACAGCAGCCTTTGATTTGTACAGTTTTGGCAGCTGCTCCAAGAGCAGCATATTCAAAGCTCATCGTCATGAAGCTTACCCTGGGGGCATTAGTGGACTTGGCTGGACCCAAGTGTGAAAAGCAGGGAAGAGCACCAGCACTTGCTCCAAATTCTTCCTTTCTCATTCCTGTGCAGAAGTGTTGCACAGCTGTCACCCAATTTTTTTATTTGTCCTTTTTTTCTGTTCTATATTTCCGTGGCTAGCAATTGCTGTTTTCTCAGTGCTGTGTCCCTTTTTATTGCTTCTTCATGTGAGGCATAGAACAGATTGTTTGGTTGAGGTATCATAAAACCACAGAATGGTTTGTGTTGGAAGGAATCTTTAAAGATCATTTAATCCAACCTCTCTGCCATGTGTAGGGACATCTTTCACAAGATCAGGCTGCTCAAAGCCCCATTCAATCTGCCCTTAAACAGTTCCAATGACTGGACATCCACAGCTTCTCTGTTCTACTGTTTCACCACCTCCACGTTTTTTATATGCAGTCTAAATCAAGCATCTTTCAATTTAAAACCATTGTGCCTTGTCCTGTCACTGCAGGCCTTAGTAAAAAGTCTCTCTCCATCTTTCTTTTAAGCCCTTTATATATAGGAAGGCTGCAATAAGGTCTCCCCGGAGCTTTCTCTTCTCCAGGCTGAACAACCACATCTCTCAACCTTTCTTCACAGAAGTGTTCAAGACCACCAATCATTTTTGTGGCCTTCTTCTGGACCCACTCCAATAGGTCCATATCCTTCCTATGCTGAGGATTCCAGAGCTGGATGCAGTAATCCAGGTGGGATTTCATGAGAGCACAGTAGAGGGGGAGAATCACTTCCCTTGATCTGCTGGCCACGCTCCTTTTATATGCCAGGGTACAATTGGCTTTCTGGGCTGCAAGAACATATTACTGGCTCATATCCAATTTTTCATCCATCAGTATGCCCAAGTCTTCTGCAAGGCTGCTTTCTATCCACTCATACCCCCATCTTTATTGATAATGGGGATTGTCCTGACCCACTTGGCCTTGTTGGACTTCATGATGATCACATGTTCACTCCTAAAGCATCTCTCAAGATGGCATTGCTACCCTCTAGTGAATCACCTGCACCACTCAGGTTGGTGTCATCTATAAACTCACTGAGGGTGCCCTCAGTCCCACTCTCTATGTCAATGGTGAAGAAATTAAATTGTATTTCCAGTGCTGGACTCTTGAGAGACACCAGTTGTTACTGGCTTCCACTCAGACATTGAGCTATTGACTGTAACAACCATCCAGCCAATTTTTTAATCTGTCTAACAGTCCATCTGTCAAACCCATGTCTCTCAATTTAGTGGCAAGAATATTGTGGGGGACCGTATCAAAGGCCTTATATAAGTCCAGGTAGATGACATCCTTAGCTCTTCCCTAGTTTACTGATACAGCCAGTCCATTGTAGAAGGCCACTAGATTAGTCAGGTGTGATTTGCCTTTAGTGAAGCCCTGTTGGTTGTCTCTAATCACCTCTCTGTCATCCCTACATTTTGACATATCTTCCCGTAGGATCTATTTCATGATCTTACTGGGCATAGAGCGGAGGTCTGACTAAGGTCCTTTTTTTCACCTTTTTAAAAGGTGATGGGTGTGATTTTTCTCCAGTCACTGAGGTTCTTTGCATGTGTTTTTCACATATGATAGAGAATGGCTTGGCAACTACTTCAGCCAATTTCCCCAGGACTCTGAGATGCATCTTGTTGGGTCCTCTGGACTTATGTATATTCAGGTTCCTCAGGTGGTCTTTAATCTGATCTTCACTCTCGATGGGAGGAAGTTAATTCCTACAGCTCCTGCCTAAAGGAGCTTGGCAGATGTGGGAAGACAGATTTAATTTACATTGAAAATTAAGGCAAAATATCATTGAGTACCTCAACCTCCTTCATGATGTTGTCACTACTCCTGCCTTGTGAGGGGGAGTACTTTTTCTTTAATCTTTGTTTTCTGACCAACGTGCCTATAGAAGCCCTTTTTCTTTGGATCCCTTGACAAATTCAGCTCTAACTGTGCCTTAGCCTTCTTTATCCCATCTCTACACATCCAGGCAGCAACCCTATATTCTTTGTAGGATACACATCCCTGGTTCCAGTGCCTGTGCATTTCCTTCTTACACTTTAGTTTGACCAGGAATTCCTTACTCAGCCATGCTAGTCTCCTGCCTTTGTTTCCTGATTTCTTATACATGAGGATAGAGAGCTCTTGTGCTATAAGAAATATGCCCTTAAAGAGCTGCCAGTGCTGTTCTGTTCCTTTATCATGGAGTTTCCCATGGAGTCTTGTCCACTAATTCGTTAAGCAACTGAAAGTTTGTGCTCCTGAAATTTAGTGTCCTGAATTTAGTGCCCTGAATTCAGTGTCTACTCTCCACCTGGGCCATATGCCTCAAGATTGTAAATTCCACCAGGGCTTGATCACTGCAACCCAGGCTGCTGCCAACCTTGACATCTCTGTTTAGTCTGTCCATGTTGGTAAGCAACAGTAGTGCTTCTCCTCTGGTTGGGTTCTCTATCACCTGAACTAAGAAATTATCCTTGGTACACTCCAAGAGTGTCCTGGATGGCTTACAGCTTGCTGTGCTGCTTCTCCAGCAAATGTCAGGGTGACTGAAGTCTCCCAGCAGGATCAGAGCCTGCAAGCGTGAAGTAAGAACACTCTGTCAATAGACTCCTCTTGGTTGGATGGCCTGTAGTAAACACCAGCCACAAGGTTTCCTTTGTTTGCTTGGCCCCTAATTTTTTACCAATGAGTTCTCAACTGTTCAACACTGTTTTTCAAAGGCAACTCTCTGCAGTCAATTAATTTTTTTAAGAGAGGGAAACACCCTCAACTCTCCTTCCTTGCCCTCCCCTTTTGACCATTTTATAGCTATTGATTGCAGTGTTTACAGTCATATAATTCACTTCACCACATTTCAGTGATAATGATTAGATCATATTTTGCTATCTGTGCAGTGGCTTCCAACTCCTCCTGTTTGTTATGTATGCTCTGTGTGTTGGTATAGAGGCATATAAGTGCCTATTGATCGGGTCACCTTTTTAGAGGAACTCACCCTAATTCCTTTGCAGCATTTCACAGGTGTTTCCTGTGAAGGAGGAAATGTATGAGTTGCCGAGGATCCCTCTGTCCCTACTGCTTCACCCCAGACAAGGCTTTGGAGGGCTCATTTTAGACTGCTGTAGTCAGTTCCTCACAACAACAATCAAGAAATTTCACCAAAAAAATGGTTCGGAGACCAAGTAGAAATCAGGAGGAGCAGCACTGACCATCTACCCTTTCCAGTCTGGTGTTGCTTACCTTTCTGTTAATGAAGCACTGGCTCCCGATGATAATTATTTGAGACAATGGCTGAAAATGGGTAGAAATAAAATACTAGGATTTAGTTTTGACCTCTTACATTGTTTCCTAAGAAGCACTTTAGACCACCGATATGCGTGCCTAATGTCCCTATTGTTCACTGAAAACACAACACTGCTGACACCTAATGCAAAACATTAATTGCTATTCCTTTCCCTCATATTATAAGGCTGCCAAAAGCTGGTCCCAGCAGGGTTGGGAAAAAGCTGAGATAATTGGAAAATTCCCTTTTCCATTAAAACATAAAGGAGCTGACTTTTTAATGCCTGTTTGGAAAGTTTTCTTGTAGGCTGCGGAAGGAAACAAGTTAAAGGAACTGAAAATTTTTGACTGCAATTGATTTAAAAACACATTGTTGGCTACAATCTATTAGAAAGCCTAGAGCACAGAGCCGCCTAACGACTTCTTTAATTTGTTCTATAACATCTGTAACAAGTTCCCCACAGGTCAGTACTGGGTCCAGTCCTCTTCAATATATTCAT
>BJBW01003151.1:0-22828 GCA_004320125.1 Scolopax mira
AATCTTTATAGTAGGCTTGAGTTGTGCGTGTCTAGGAGAAACATGGAGAAAGAGAGTAGGAGAAACGTGCTGTTCCTATCCTTCTGTTGGTGAACAATGGCAGTAGCAAAAAAATCCTGACACTTTTTTGCTTTCTTCTATAATGCTTTGCTGCACAGAGCAGGTGCTTGCAGTTTCTTATGAAAACATCTGGATGAGTGCATAGTGTCACTTCAGAATAATTACCTTATCTGTTGATTAAAAATATTCTGTAACAAGTATGTGGTTTTGGGTAGTATGGGAATACTTTAAATCCCATTGGTTCCAGAAGTAGCTTAAGTGTTTTCTATGGAATTACCTGAATTAATTTTCATCGTACAGTGTAGAATGCATGTATGTATGTGGTTAAATGTTCATGAAACAAAAGTGTTAACTTCAGTATTTTGAGATGATTATCAGTTAATTTGGACATAGTGAATTAGTGTAATTATTCTTTTTTGGCTTAAAAAGCTAGTATTTTTATTACTATGTATTATATAAAATTTTGTGGTTTTTTTACTGTCCATTGGTATGCATGTACCTGTTTCAAAAAAAGGTAGTCTGTAAAGGCTCTCTGAACTTTATATATGCACATATATATGTCCTCTACATTAAAAGGAGTATTACAAAAGAAAATCATAATCTATTTTCGTTCCTAAAATTATGATGTAATAAGTATATTGCTGGATGTTGCAAAATGGGAAGTTTTTATTCAATTAAGATAGATTTATTTTTATTTTCTGAAATTTTTGTTTCTTGATCCACTTGTGCAGTTAGCTTAAAACTAAAGCACTTGAATGTGCCCATAAATTCCTGGTTTTTTAAGGTGCGTGGTAATCTCATACTGTAAAGCATCTTGATGAAGTAAAATGAGAAAAACTGAAGAAAAACCTCAATAGTATGCAAGTGCTGATACTTTTTTTTTAATTGTAATCCAAAGAGTGTCAGAATAGCAGTTAGAAAGGCCTGAACTATAAGTTCCGTGAGGTTGGTTTTAACAAAGGCCAGCACTGAGCGTTAATTTTCAAATTTGGGTTTTGCAGAAGGGAAGGAAAAAAAACCTATGGAACTGAGAAAAGACTGTGCCTTTTCCCACTGTGGACCTTAAAAGACATGCCCAAACAATAGCAACAGTAGTCTATACACTTTATTCAAGAAGCATTTACTCAAGTAATTATTTTTAAAAATTTCTATGTTAATTCATACCTTTTCAGTGAGAAATGTGGTAATAAAAGCATATAGCAGACTAGCCATTCCTTGAAAAAAAAGCACTGCTAGAAAAAGATTCCTGTAGAATTCCTAGTCACTGCTCTCCAACTCAGTTTATTCTCCTTACGTGTATATGAAATAGTTCAGTGTATTAAAATGGTAAGCTGTGGCAAATTCAAGATGCTTGAACAAGAGGCCAGATATATTTATACTTTAATACACTTAGAGTTGATATTTGAAAAATAAAGCAGAGTAGAAAACAAGTTGTGTTGTGACAATGAACTATTTCTGTTGTGAATAACAAGGAAATTCAGGCAAGAAGTTTAGAGAACATGACTCATCATAGAAACACCAGGAGAATGAAGAGGCAAAAACCATCTTGCAGTGTGTTGATTATTTTGTTTATGATATTACTTTTCTGTTCCTGAGACTTTTTTTTTTTCCAGAAAGCGATCGAATAGATACAAATAAAATAAGTACTTAGATACTATCAGCAGTGCCTGGCAATGCAGTAATAAATTAAATATTTGTTGTTAGGCTTAACAAGCATTTCAGTTCAAAATACAAGCATACTATTAGTTTGACCTTCTTTGCATTTACAAGAAAACACTAGTGCTCATTTCAAATGTAGAAACTGTTATTGTGACAAATGTTGACTTTTCATCCCACTAAGAAAGATCAGTCAAAGAAGAGAAAAATACCATGACCTGGTCGTGATTGGCTTGGAATACCCTAGTGGATGGTGGCTTTAGTATCATACAAATATGTCACTGTTCTCATCACACAACCATTTTTTGGTAAACTTTTATTTTTTTTTAGAATATCTAGTATAACAACATGTCAAAAAAAAGTGTTATTTTGATGTTTGATGTCTCAATTACATGAAAGAGTCTTTCTCCTTTTTATTTTTGTTTCTTCAGGCAGTAGATACTAATCATTTTCTTTTTTTCTAATGAGCTGAAAAGTTAGGTATCATAGCTTGGATACTGGGTACTTGATGTTTTTTAGTTTGTTTTTAAGAAAATCGGTATTCTGTGTTCAGGCTTTTGTTTCAAGCTTGTGAAAAGGTAGAAAGAATGCCATTTACTTTCGAAACCAAAAAAAAATTATGCAAGCACAGAAAAGACACTAATTTTGCAATTGTCATTCTTTCCAACATTGCTTTTGTGTGGAAAGACCACTGGAAGGCATGTATCACTGTCAAAATATAATATTAACATAGAATATAGATACAGTACTTGAAGTGTGTATTTTTTTCAAGTTAATTTTTCTTCTGCTTGTATTTTAAATTTTGTATTCATTTTGTTCCCTATTCTGAAAAATAATCCTGGCTTGCTTTTCTGGAAAACAGGAAGTATGTCCTTCCTATTAGCTAAAAGAGGTGACTAAGTAGGATTCTTTTCCCTTTTTTGGATTACTAGCAAGTAAGGAAAACTCCATTGGAACCATTTTTGATACATTTATAACAAATGGCAAAGTTGCCTTCTACGTTGTATAGAGGTCATGTGTTGCAGTATGTGTAATATCAGTTTGTCTTTCTGTGACTGACACCATAGCTGTCTTCATTACCTTCTAAGTGATTTGCTTGTGCTATTTGATGAGCCTTCTAAGCATTTAATTTCTGAGGAGGATACTCCCAACAAATGTATTCTGAAGGGTATTCTGCAAAGTGTTCTGCTCAGGACTTTATCCTACTATATTTGAACAACTGACACTTAAGGAAGAAATTCTTTAGGCAAAAAGGGAAAAATGCCAGAAATATGGTGGTATCAAAGGGGTATGATTGTACAGTTGTCCCTTCTGTGAGTGTGTGTCACGCTTTGCAAGAAGCATGAAACAGAGGGCTGGAGGAGGGAACTACTACTTGCAGGAAGGTTGATTTGAGATTAAAAAAATTTTAAAATAAACAATTTTAAAAAATAATCAGTTAATTTGTTGTTAAGATGGTTCAGGTGATACCATTTTCTGAAGGTAGAGAGGATGGTTAAATGGACAAT
Source organism: Scolopax mira (assembly GCA_004320125.1). NCBI lineage: Eukaryota > Metazoa > Chordata > Aves > Charadriiformes > Scolopacidae > Scolopax > Scolopax mira. The sequence continues at coordinate 3,225 of BJBW01003151.1, forward strand.
AGATTTATTTTTTTTAATAGAAAAAAGTGGATAAACAGGGCTGGAAGTTAAGAAAAAAATTATGCAGTGCAAGGTTGTCTTTTTAGAAACAAAAGGCTCTTCATTTTTTAGAAGTAATTCCTGTCAGCTTTTGGAAAGAGCAGTGGAGAATGCCTTATCTGTACTAGTTAATCATAGCAATAATATCAGTTTTTTGGTATCGTTTAAGTGTCAGCAGGACGAGACCCATGTTTGTCTAAACCAAAAGACAAACAGCAGAAGTCTGTCATGGTCAGCAATGGAAAAGAGACTGCTTATGAAGTACAGGTAGCTGGGATAGAAGACTGTATAGTACTTCACATTCAGTATTCCATCTCGGGAATATCTTGGATATTTAGTACAATTTGTCAAAGTCCCTTTTGAGACTATGAGAGGGTTGCAAGAGAAAGAAAAGGTGTTTTGTGAATGATCAGCCCAGTGGAAAATAAAGTTGTGCATCTAAAGGAGGACTTTGAGAACATGACAAAGTTCTTGCCTTTAAAAAAAAAAAGAGAAAGAGGCTTGAAATTACTGGAAGTAGTGAGAAAATGTGTATTTTCCGTATTTTAAAAATGAGTCTCATGCCATTTCAATTTATGTATGCTATGTTTGAATTTCAGTTTTGCATCAGTTCTGCAATGTTGTTTTGTTACACAGTAAAGGAAAAATAATTGCAAAGGCCATCAGGCATCATGGAATAAATTTTATTAGATGTGGAACATAATCATAAGCGGAATTACCAATGACTTCAGTCATAGTAAAATTAAGTGTTTAAAAGGCATTTATTAGGAGATAGCTTGTCAGTGAAAAGTCTTGTATAGAAAGATGGGGAAAATGAAACTCTTTGTATCTCTTTAACTACCTTAAATCTAGTTGTAAAATGAAGGCTATAAAGTATTTGTTTGTTGCTGCCTGTATGTCATGAAAGAGCCAAATGGTTTCTAAAACGTAGAGTCACAAACTGATTATAAAATTCCTAAGGGGAACTCTGATGGGGCTGTCATAACTTAACAATGGAATGGTGAGTCACTGCAGGAGGAATTCATGTAATAATCTTTACTAGTATTTATAGGACCAGGAGGATAGAATGTCATTTAATTTTATTTGATTAAGAACTACTAGGCAAGAGAGAAAGAGGAAGAAAAAATGAAGCATCTTTCCTTTATTTCAGGCATGAAAGATAAATGGGCTATATAAAAAGCATATTATGAAGCGATACGATATAGTGATTAATGTCAAATTTGATCACTGCTCCAAAATAGTTGTGTTAATAATAAAATTATTTTATTTGATAACTTAAGACTATTTTTTCTTTAAGTTCCAGATGCAAAATGTTGTTTTGGAGTTGAACAGCTAGATTATGAGGCATCTGTATGAGTTCTTACTTGCTAGTTTAGGCATATATATCTGTACCGTTCAAAGAACATCCATGGAAGGTCTTTATTTACCTTAAGAAGTTATACTAAAATGTACTTAATATAGCCTTAATTAGGTTTGCTAGGGTATCCAGCACTGCGTATTCTGGCCTGCAGTCCCTTGAATCAGTCTGGGATCCTCTTTTATGTAGTGGTCCCAATTTAAAGATCATGTTACAGTTGTCTACTGCTGCTTAAAGGTTTGGTTGTTTTTTGTTGATTCTTCCAGAAAGGGCAATACAATTTGGCAAGCATGTTTTTATCCTCAGTGAATGCTTGCATGAATTCTCAACTAAAGCTTTTAGATGCTGTTCCAATATTGAGAGCTTGTCACTACGTCATGATACAATGATCCTCATCTTCTCTTTTCTTCTCTCCTTTGCACTGCTAGTATTAATTTTTGCTTTATTTATAGGATCTTCATTAATATTCCGCAGTGGCAGATGTGTATAAGGAAAGTTTAAAGTTTATAAAATTTGAAATTATTGAAAGCAGAGGCAGATGTGTACAAGGAAAGGTGAGGTTAAGCAACATAACAAATGTAAGTCTTCTTAAATGAGCCATGAGATCTTCAAAAATTTATTTGGAAAAAAACCCCTCAGTATTAAATATTGCTTAAATAGCAAAATTGTTTGGATATTTGCTTGGCCAAAAGGGTCCCTAACTCCTCTTTTCATTTTCTGCTATTCAAACTTGATGAAACAAAGAACCTTCTCCACAGTACAAAAGTGTTGGTGAGAGAAAGGCATAAAGGATCAAATCTTTGTAATACTTTGTAGAGATCACCAAAGAAGAATTAGATGTTTAGAAAGCAAAGAGATGTACAAGAAAGAAGCAAATCGGTAAACGTATTGGAGAAGACAGACTATTTTCTGGAACTTCACATCAGTAGTGAGTTTAAGTGGAATAAAATTATTATTCCAGGGTTTTTTTTGTTTGTTTTAAAGAAGAAATAGGAAGTGCTGGAAGCAGAAACTTTTATCTGCCTTGACTCTTCCTGCCAACATTGTAGGCCTGCTTCAGGAAAGGCAATGTTGAAGTTTTCAAAAATTTTAGTGATGGATTTCTAGCTATGATATGAAATATGAGCATTTCTTTGTTTGTCTTTTTTAAACAAAACTAAACAACCAAACCCAGTTCGGATGATGTTACTCATGTTGATCAAACATATTTTTCCCAAGAGGAATTATGATGTCATTTAGATTGGTTTTGATTGTTTTGTGTTACTGCAGAATAAGTGCTAATTCTTAGTGACACTTGAGACTTGTGACCAAGTGTTTTGAGTGCATTTCTAAGTGGGTTAATACTATGCAGGAAATAAAAAGGGGGATTTAATTTTCTGTTGTTCCTTCACATTTTTCTAAGGGGATTTTTCTACAGATATAGAAGATAAAAGTGAAAGATCTGTTTATTGCTTATGTACATTATTTCTGGTGAGGACTAAATGGAAATAACTTAGTTGAGATCAAGATTATCAGGTATTTCTTGGAAATTTTAAGAGTAATTTAAGAGGACTTGTATATTTTGTAGAATCCATGTTAGTTTGTGCTGGTTTTTAAGCTAAATACAGGGTTAACAATTACACTTTAATATTAATAATTTTCATTTAGGAGAGGTAATAGAAATTTTGCTAATGAGTTTAATACCCTGCTTAGTTGCTAGTAGTGGATTTTTACAAAGATAGTACAACTAATAGTGCTAAAATGGACTCCTATCATTCTGAGATCATAAGAATTTCTCAGAATCTGATCAACAGTGATAATGTAGGAGCTTAAAAAGAAACTAAATGTTTTCAGTAGCTTGGAATTTTTCACGCATGCAAGTATTGTCAAAACCTAGCTAAATTCTGGTGGTTAGTTGCCTTTTAAAAAATACCCACACTTTTCTGACTCTTTCAGTTTTCTGCTTATAAATTGGTTTCAGTGAATATACTTTTGGTTTTATTACAGCTGAAGACAAATAAGAATGCTTAAATAGATTGTGGGAACATTTATATAGTATGACTGTTGTATCTTCTGTAACATAACTTTGTCTTATACAGACTGCTTCCAGAAAAATAAAATTCTATGTCAGTTCTTTGTTTCTTTGTATGAATGATGCTATTTAATATTGGATAATGAGCCAACTAATTTTTTTTCCTGCATGAATTTTGTAAAATATTATAGCAAAGTTCTATTTTTAGAGCATAAGTTTAGGAAGCATGATGGTATAACACAAAGAAATAAAATCATGACAATCTAAAGATCTTGAAGGATCATAATTTTCACTTACTTTTATCCACAGTAGAGTTATATTATTAGTCTCATAAATATTCAGTTTTATTATTATGGCATTTCCATTAAAAAGCTGTTATTTATGTTTTCTAAAGACTGTTTCTGGAAAAAGGTTTGGGTCTGTCTTTGTTGCCTTTGAATTTCTCTTCTTATCCAAAGGGATTTTGTGGTTGAATCTTAGTTCTGTCAAGACATAAGTTAGAAAATTTCACTTAAAAGATTGCTTGCCTTTGAGGTGTATAATTTTTGTAAATAAGTTCAGTTCACATTAATTCCTATTTAATGTGATTGTGCTTGATAAGTGGTCTTCAAAAACTGTTTCGCATAAAAAGATAATTTGTGAAGTGAAAAAAACCCAACTAGGTATTCATATTGAAGGATATGGATAATTTGTTCTTACAGTTTATCTTGTATGCAGGCCAAAGGAGTTTTCTCCCATTTGTGGAATCTTGTGATTCCAGGTACAGTGGAACCTGCCTTGGTTCAAGGTGATTGACCATGACCCAAGTCATTGTTTCTTAGGAAAGTCTCAGGACCAAAGCTTCCTGGTCGGGTGTTGGTCAAGTGGACTCTTGACTGCAGAAAACTTTCTAGAATGAGCCTACAGAAGCCTCAGAGCTGTCAGGAGAGTAGTGTTCACCCTTTGAGTGTTATTTCACCTCCCCTTCTGCTTTTTCCTTCCTTTCTCCTGTTGGGACATGCTGCACACAAGTTGTTCAGTTTCCCTTCGTTGCAGGTACACAGTTTGCTCCACATGTTCTCCCCCATGATCTGGCTGGGACTTAAGGTGATTTCAAAAGGATGGTTGGCTCTGTGTGAAAGGTGATGATCCCATCACCCTTCTCAACTATGGGACAGAAAGCCTTGTTTTTGTTTGTTTGGTTTTTTTGTGGGTTGTTGGGTTTGGGTTTTTTGTGAAGTATTTGACTTGTGCAGAATTTGTACTTGTGTGTGTTTTAGTGAGACTTCATTCAAAGTTTCTTGAATGTGTCATCATTTTTAGTCTAGAAGATTGGAAGGGATGGCTGTGTCTGCCTAGTACTACTAAAAATATTCCAGTCTTAGTTTGTGTATCCAAAAAGACAGACATGGTATGTGTTCTCATGCAGTAAGTATTCCCCAGAAGTAAGGAAATATATATTGTTTATCCAAAAGCCCATAGAGTATGTCACATCAGCAGTTGGAATGGGATTGCTGTTAAGGTGGGTATTCCTGTGTTATTCTGCATCTAATTAGCACATATAATCATGGTAGAGAAGATACAGCAGGATTGGTCTTCAGTGTATCTTAGTAACCTAAACACATGCAGGGAACCTGAAATCAATGGTGTCTTGAAATCGTAGGTTTTCTGTGCTAGTTAGGTTAGTCCCAGTCAGGATATTTATGTGCCTGTGCTGCCATCACACTTTGACCTGTGCTATAAAAACTACGATAGTGTCATTTTTTAAAATTGATACACAATATATCAGCACCCCTTTTAGACACGTTCTTACACAGTAGATGCTGACGATTAGTACCTGTAGTCCCATGTCCTGTATATTTTTGTATCAGTCAAATGAAGCAAGTCCAAACAAAAGAGTCAAACACGTGGCTTTCCTCTAAACTCAGAAATGGGAAGAGTATGAAGCTGCAGCTGGTTGTACCAAATGATTGTCCTTTTGTTCTGGAAGGATTGTCAGGAGAAGGTCACAGCCCTTAAAAAGATTAGTCTGACACGATTGTAATCCTGCCCAAAATACGAAAATAATTCCAAAAAGACATAGTGATTATACCGAGTGTTATGTTTTCCTCCAGTATGTAAGAGAGATTCAAATCAAGAATTGGTTTATTACTTTTCTATTTTAAGGTAATGGTGTTGTCTTTCTTACTCGACAGCGTTTCCTTGATATGACGTTTGGAGCCGGAGGTCACACTCGAGCTCTTCTAGAGAAAGCCGGCGACATCACTATCTATGCCCTAGACAGAGACCCCACAGCTTATAAAATAGCTCAGCAGCTTTCAGAATCATACCCGTAAGTTGTCTTCTCATATGGTCAAGATAAAGTTAATTCTGTGGTATTCAATGCACACTTTAATGTATTTTTATAGTTTGTGATACATAGTTTTTAGTGGCTAATTGTAGAATAGCATTATATGTTGTATATACCCTGTTATGTAGGGCATCCAATTCAATTCATTTATGACTACTTGCATGGAAATTCTTCTGAGGTTTTTGGAGTTAAATGCTTATTCTGTATTCTGTCGATTTTGAGTATGCATCAAGTATCAAATTTTATATTTAAAAGTTTATTTTAAAAAGATTCATGTGCTCTACTTGCTTTGAGATGATTCTGAGAGTTGTATAAGAACATACACTCTGTGGTAAATAGTTCACAAAAAAGGATGGAATAATAGATTTTTAAATCAAATAATGAGGTAATTTAAATATAGCTTATGAATATTTTAATTTTTTAAAAAATAAAACCTAATTAATTCAGTATAAGGCTTGCTATATATTTTGCCACTGGCTTCAGAATTTAATGAGCTACTATATCTGTGTAAAGCTCATACTTCAATATTCTTTTTAAATACAGTGCTGAATTTACTAAAGGAACAATTGCTAAACACATATTTTCAGATTTGTTTTTTAGTTAACAAAGTTCTTGTTCCTTTATTCAAGAAACAGCACAGTTGGAGCATGAATAAATGCATGCAAAAGTGTACAATACGTAGAGTGGCATATGAGCATTTCAGAAAGTGCTGGTGTCTAAACTTGACAAAGATGTAAAAGTATGTAGATACAAATTAAATAATATTAAATAAATAAGACTTAAGAAATCTAGGAAAAGTAGGAAGGAGATGACGATTGCTGTCAGGTTGAAATCATTGCAGTAATTACTTCAAAAGAGCTTTTACATAAGGAAAAGTAAATCTTTTCAATAAGGAGAAAACTGGAAGAGGCGAATTAAGAAATACGTGGTTGTTCTCTCATGTTTCCCCACATAAAAAGGATTTCTAAGGCAGCAGAACTATTTGAGTAATGCAGAAGGTATCCCTCACCTTTTCCAAAAGAAAACGTTAAACAGTGCATTCCTTTCTTCAAGTGCCATTGTCAGATGCTCAGTAGGAAAAATGCAATTGTGTGGCAAGAAAACATAACTTGGTTTCTAGTCATTCTAGTCTGTAAGACCACATAAATATATTTCTCTAAACTTTCAGTTCATTTTGGGCTGAAGTGATATGCAGTGTATGCTTATAAATTTATGGAATTTGTCTCTCAACTGTTATTTCTCTAGAGAATGCTCTTTTTGACAGAATAGTGTGGAGAATGTTGGCAAGGAAAGTCCATTTTCTTTTAATCTAATCCTGCAAACACGTTCCACCAGATGTCATGGGAATTGTAAAGTCTTCTGTTCCTTGTGTCATAGAAAAAAATACATATAGTCCAAATTGAAGTTAATCTTTTAGCTAATAAAAATTTTCTTTAATGTTCACACAACATAAGACTCATCTGACTCAATATATGTTTATCAGTAAAGTATTTTATGCAAACCTGGCTGTGAAGGAAATTTATTTTCCAGAGAGATGAAAAGATTTTGCAACTCTTAGTGTCATTCTGCCAGTGACTGACATTGTTAATTCTCTGCTTGCTTATATTTGGGAAAAGATGAGCTTTAATCAATATAGTATTGTAGTTGATGTAGTTTAATATGGCTTTATAATTTAGTTCCTATTTTTGTTCATAAAATCATACAAACTTGGTTGCTTGGACTTCAGAAATGGTGTTGTATACCTTTACAGACACAAATTTTCATTAGAACTAAGTGGTTTCTTAAATAATACTGTGTTAAGTTGTTAGTGAAAAGTCTTAATCACTGACTGGATACAGAGCAGTATTCTTATTTGTTTTGGTGTTTTCCCTCATCTCCTGTCTTTCCTATTAGAAAGAATAGGTAGGTCCTTTTTCAGAAGGTAAATATATAATTTTTCATAGTAGCTTATATTGAAAATTAAAGTAAAAGAATGTCAATATATGGTATATGTGCTCATTATTAATCTACTTTCCCTGTAAAGTCAGTTGCATATAGCATTGTTAAATTAAAAGTGGGAAGGGGGAGGCATAAGTATATAATTTCTAAATAAGAGGTAAAGCTAGAGTTTGATTACAAATCAGTTATAATTTCTAAAGGATTGCTTGTGTTATGAGATATATAGCTTTCACAAATGGATTTATTCTTTGAGTGTTCATTTAAAGATGGTTGATCTAATATTACAGAGTTTTATTCTCTATTTTCTGCACTGTTAGAAATAAATCTTTTATCATAATTTTATCGGTTTAATTCAAGTTTTTTTTGGCATCAAAAGCCCGACAAATTCATCCAGTTGACATCTTTTATCTGGTCAATTCTGTTCTCAGGTAAAATAGTTCCCTCATGTAGTTCACCGAGCCGCCACAGAAATAGTTGTGCTAGCTTAAAAGAGGCAATGGCAGAGTTGAAGAGAGAAATGTAGGGCTGTCCCTTCTGGAAGAAGCACAACCATACATGAAACTGGCAGAAGTGCAACGCAGAAGTATAAACTCCTCCATTGTTCTAGGCTTTTTTTCACCTCTTTTCTTTAAAATTGCTCTTTTGGGAGAGGTTACTTAACTTGCTGAAGGTTGGAGGCGATGGCGTAAGGGTGGGGAAAAGGCTGTTATGGAACTGTAACCAGAAAAATCTGATTCCCCCCGTTTCCACCATCTGACATTGTGAATGCAATGGGCAAACTGAAAGTCATACATCAATTGAATTTTCTGCTGCCATTTTGTTTCTACTCAAAACCGTACCTGTTTAATTGGGGATGTTAATAAATTCCAACATAGCAACTACATGAGGGATCTTGAATCTTGCAGTAGTATTTACCAGTAGTCCATTCTACCATAAAAGAATCTTCAATTTGAAATATTCAATGTTAATTGCTATTGCTTATCCTGGTTAGATAACATTAATAATCTTATTAAAATCATGTAGTTCTGACTATTACTCCCTATGAGGCTTCATTTTTTTTTTTAAGCATACTATACCTGTCTATATCACTGAATTACAAGATTATTAAAGCTCAAGTTGCAGAAATATGCCCAAAGATATCATTGAGAGAGGAGATAAGTATGGCTAAATTTCAGGATTTTTCTATATACAGCACTAATAAATGAAGACCTCCTTGTACTTAGCCGAAAGACAGCTGGAGAACGAGAACACTGAGGAAAAATACATCTCATGTTTGTGTTTTAAATTTGTCTCTTTGCCTCATGATAGTGATTTTGTCAGAACTAAGATTCGAAGACGGTAGAGTTTCAACTGCAATCTTTGCATTCATTTAGCCTCTCTGTTTGTTGTTTTCATTTCTTAAAATGTGTAGTGCTGCTTTAATCAGGAGAAAATGGGTCAGGGCCTGTTAGATATTCAGTGTGTGGGTGGGAATCCTTTGACGTGCTTTCTGGGGAAGCCTCTAACTTGGGAATCGCTGCTGAGAACCCAGGAGAACAAGATAAAATTTAGTCAGTAGCAATATATATTGAAAGTAAACCCTTTCACACCCACTGAAAGGGAGAGGTTAGAGAGGTGGCTGAAATCTGGCAGTTAACCAATAGCATTGCAAACTTTTAAGTACGAGAAACCTACGCAAAGGAGACAGTATGTTCTTTGGAATTCTCTGAGCAGAATAAGAAATTGTGCCCCAAATGGAGGGCTAAATAGTATAAAATTCCTCATACGATTGAACTACCATTTTATTTTAGTTCTAAAGGAACGTTGAGGCGATGATGCTTCTGGGTTTTGCTTTTAGGGCTACGCTGTTTGCAGAACAAGTGGAATAGAACCATCAGCCGTGTGTTGTATGTGTATATTCTGGGGAAAATAGAAAATACTTTACTTGGTTCCACTTCTTCTTTCAGTTGCAATAAGCTTATTTTAAGTGCTTGTGAATTGCAGATGAATTCATAATATATTTGATACTTTTGTTGCTATATGTTAATTATATAGGTTATTATTGAATTCTTGACTGTAGTACACAAGGATATAATTAACAGTGTGTAAATAAGGCATATGCATTATAATAATGCCTTGACTATATATTAGTGAGCTAATTAGTTACCTATAGTTTTACTTCTTTCTAAAGAATTCTCTGTGTATGTCAACATCTGGCTGCCTCTCCAATGCAGGCAACATAGATAAATGAGTTGCCTTAAAGATGAGATGGAAAAATGCAATTGAGAGCACTAAAAAAGAACTTTAAATGCCATTATATTAAAATAATGCTCTTCTGTCGTTTATTTTTTTCACCGAAAGTTTTATTTGGATAATAGTAGTCATAAAAAATCTTTTGTTGCTGAAGTTCTAGCTGTGCAGGTTTCTGAATGACAAGAAATCTTTACTTGCTTTCATGCATACGATCTGATCCTTCAATACATTTAGTTTCTGGTTCAAATTTGGGCCCAAGTCTGAGTAACCCTGACGTACCAAACATGTGCAACAGCCTGCTTCTAGCAGTTGTTTTTCTCCCCTTTTTACATTCTTTAGTAACTTGGCCTTTAGTTCTTCCTTAAAACCTTATCAGTTTTCTTTTAAGTAGTGTAGTTATATACACTATATATAGTGTATATATAGTTATAGTGTAGTTATATACTAACATCACATCACTGGAAACTGCACTTAAATCTTTTATGTGTGTACTTTTAAATTCTTTTCTTTATGGACATAATGATTGTGTTTTAATTAATTGTAAGGGCTCAAAAAATCTTTACAGACTGTGGTCTAATAATCTCAAGTGTTTCTATTCCAAAAGTATTGCTGGGACAGAAACTCCTTCTCAGTTGGTCCTCCAAGAACTCAATGCTACGTGAATGGGCACAGACACAAGCTGGAACAAGACAGGATCTCTTCAATTTGACATACACAATACCCAGTAGCAAAGCCAAAAAGAAAATTAGGGAACCCTTTTTCTCTTCCTGGCAGTTTTGGTATAAAAAAAAAAAAAAAACACTAATGAGAAAAATCTTCACAACCATTTCCGTAAAAAGTACATAGTACAGTGTTTAGTCTTCTTTTTAAAATGTTCTTCACAATGTACATGTCTGTTTCTCTATTTTATGCTCAACATCAAGTTCTTATATATAAGTGAGGATGTTAACTAGCTGAACAAAATGTTACTGGTTTGCTTTTTTAATTTGCTTAACATTCCTATGGTAACACTGAATTGTTATTGCAGTCATTAACTCACAGTTACAGTAATACATCTCTGACAAGGAATTTGAAAGACAAGTTTGTTTTCGTTGGGGATTTTAGATCAGGGAGCTGAAATGGAGTGACTGTCATGCAATGCTATGCTAAGACCAGTTTATTAATATTTCATTGGGTATTTCCTGGCTAATTCAAGAGATAATGGGAACAAATGCAGTTGCCTCTTCATCAAGACCATATTCTCTATTAGTCTTTTAGCAGAATAATTTATTTGCCTTGAATATAAATACTTTTTAAAACTTCTAACAATTTATATCTGTATTTGTATACTAAAAAGAACTTCTGTGCATGCAAACATATGTTGAGCAACTCTGGGTGCCTGGGTACCCACACCACTGTCCCCAGAGTTATCATCCACTCTTCTTATGTATTTTAATTGGGAGACAACAGCAAAAAGATGGGAAAACCAAATTATAGTGTAAAAGTGCATAGTGGAAACCAAGTACTTTGCACTATAAAAAGGTGGTTTATTCTATTTATTTTTTGAAAAATCTGTTGAATGTGATTTTTGTAGTGAGCAAGTGCGATGTGGAGTATATATGAGCTTTTTACTACACTCTGCGAGCACAGATGAGTTTCAGCAACGAAACAGAGGTTGGTTAATCCTCAGCAGTCCATTTACTCGTCGTTTACTGGCTCTGAAAAAAGTTCATTTGAGAAACTCCTATACTTAAGATAGAAACAAAAATTATTTTTATAATGAATAAGCTGGTTTTGTAATTAATCATAGACATCAGTAATGACTAATGGCTTGAAGAAGGAAGGTGCTATGTAATTCCTAGTATCTTGTGAGCATCAAAAGTGTTCTTGATCCCTCCTATGCACAGGGAAGTGCATAATGTGCTTTTGCTTAAAGTGCAGATTGAAGTAGAGCTGAGCTGTGCAATATTTTCTGTGTAGTATAGTCAGTCTTTTTATCTTTCTCTTTTGTGTTTTACTGATGTTTTTCTATAGAGGATATTTAAAAACCAGAAGTATGAACAAGATTGTGCACTGTTATTTTCCATGGGTGACAATCTAGAGAATACCTTACAGATCTATGCAATCTGTATGTCTGTCCATATTGGCAGAATGCATGTGTTTGGCTCAAACAGAACACATTTCATGATGAAATAGTCATAGATATATTAAGACATCCTGGGCATCCTCAAAATGTAGCATAATTTAAGACAAAGTAGGCAAACAAAATCTCCTTAGAAAAGGAGATGGAAGAGAAATAACACACAAATCCAAGTGTTTCTTTAAAACAATATGTATATCAGTTATTAGAATTCAGTTTGGGAAGATGTAGCTAGGAGAAAGCCAAGAAGATGGTAACATCAAAAGATGACAAATCTGAGTATACTGGTTGAGCAGATGAGCAGTCTTCAGAATGGTTTGTCAAAATACCTTAAGCTCTACCCCCTGCAATTTCAGTAGCATCTTTGTGTTACTGAGTTGAAAGTGTATTTATCCACACTTATTATCTTTTTTTTTTTTAAGATATAAAAGTCCTATTTTTCTGGGAAGTGTGAGGGGTAGCCTAGGGGAAAGCAAGTTTGTGAGTTACCTGAAGTAAGAGAGAATTTTTTCAAGAATAACCAGGTTGTCCAGCAGGCTGTACTAAGCATAGCTTTGATGCAGGGCTGTTTTGCCTGCTTTATTGTGTCTGTTTGGTCAGATTCAGCTTCCAGCATGTTTATTTTTACACTTAGAGAAAAGCTCATACTCTGCACCATACAGAGTGGGCACATGTGTGGAAGTGTGTTGCCACCACATCCATATATATGGCAAAAGCTGACTGGGGTCCTATACTGAGAACCTGTTTCAGTGCCAATATTGCCAGTGGGACTTGAAAATAGTATTTAGTCCCAATGGTGGGGTTTAAATCTTGTACATGTGGGAAGACACAAAACAGCTCCTTGCTTACATTACAGTCAGTAAGGGCAGGAAAGATTGCACTTCATATTGACTTCAGTCAATATGTTAATATGCATGTATGGAGCAGAGCTTTTGATGCTCAAGGTATAGGCTGTTAAGTGTTGATTAATTGATGAATGTGGTATCAACATCTCGTATCTCTCCATCACAGGCTTCTTTTAGCACTGTATCATATCAGAATTTTAATACTGAATGCCAAGAAAAACCCTCTCTGCTGAATTTAAACAGTGTAAATTTATCAAAATCCCTTCAGAGCCCTAATTTTTTGTGCTTCAGTTGCAATGAAATATTGTCCTGACCTGACTGTTTCTTAAATTGCGAGATCTGTGTAGCTCATGCATTGCGTTGGGATGGCTACAGGCCATTTCCGACATTAGTAGCTGAGTTTAAATTTCATACACTGGTTACATAAAAGACAAGTCCTTATTTGCACTGTTTACATCTTAAAGGAGTAAGGTGTCTTTTAAGACCACAGCTATGCCCAAATACTGCCTCTGTCTGTCCTATGGTGCTAGTTTCAAGAAGTGGTTATGTTGACATTCCCAATAAGGCTTTTATTTTGCAATAGAAACATTTGGAGAAACGATCAAATACTTATCAGTCTATCAAAACTAGTTCTATTTATGAGATTCTAATAATATTTTTAATGCTATACATATTTACTACTTTTATTTTGGCAAAATTATATGGTATTTATATTAATGATTACAATTATTTTCAATGTCATGTCCTAAGTTTGGGGGTTGTCTTTATTTTAGTACTTTATTTTAGTACATAACATCTCATGTGCAAGTGCTAGATTTAATGTCATTTCCAGTCAAATGAGTCAGGACAGTGATTTTATATGTTACTGGTTTAGAAAAACAGATTGCTGGGATTTTGATCTGAGTAGTTTTGAGAAGAGCAGTATTGTCATATTATTTAGTAGGAAAATCTTGGAAGAGACCTTGGCCAGTTTGAAGGAAGGTTTGCAAGCATTAGGTTTAAAATAATGAACTGCTTTATTTCCATTTTTTTTCTATTACTATTATGGAGTCATTTTACATTTCATTATTAAGTGAAAATTAGAGTTTTGTGAACAATTTGGTGACCTGTAGCAATGTGGGTAGTAGTCTTGGTGTAGGCAATTTCTCCCACAATATCAAAATCATTCCCGTTGTAAGGGGTCTTAGGATGTCATCTAGTCCAGCCTCATGCTTCAAGAGGATTAAGTAGGAACAGTTTTAGTCTGTAGATTGGAACCTGATGTGAGTGGATGGTCATGAAATTTGGATTCACACTTGGATTCTAAAATATATTCCCTTTCTGATTTTATTGTGTTACCGTGCTGTAGCATTAAATGGTGAATTCGTGCAGCACCATTTCCTAGCAGGCAGTAGTGAGTATCCTAAGTGGTCCTTAGAGTCGTATCCCTTGTGATAATGTTTTATATTGGTTTATATTATTTACAGAATTTAAAATTGAGAGAGATGCATCATATTGGCATCTCCTTCAGTGTTCCTGCTGAGTGGCTCCTCACCTAAAGCACACAGACAGTGATTCTGCTGTTATTCCTGCTTCCCTTTATTCCTTTTCGTGTCAGGGCAGTCAATATCATCATCTATACCTGTATCTCAATCTTCTTAGACATCTTCAGACAACAGAAGTATAGGCCAAAGCTTAATTACTTTCCAGTCTGACAAGCTACAGCTTTTAGACCATAGAGGATGATCAAGAAACCAAGAAATATTCTATTGAATGTTGGTTTTCTTCTGTCACAGTTTTTCCTTAGTGTTTCTAAGAATATTATAAAACGCTAACTATTCTTATAGAACGAGACTTCTTTATTTCTTAATAGAGGAAGAAGGCTAAGAAGCTTTTGCAATAAATTAAAAAAAAACCAAAACCAAACAACCACCCCTTCTAGATATTGGTTAAGAATGTGGAATCTGAATGTGGATGATTGGAGTTTCTTTTCAGTGCAAATGTCCAGATCCTTTATCTTTATGGACGTTTTATTTACCTGCTAGCTCAACATATGGAATACAGTGCCAAATGTTACTTTAACTGGCAGTAGTTTCAGACGTGTCCATTATAGTGTGGGTCTTTTAATTCATCTGTATCACTGTGCTATAAAAGTGCTCAGAACATCTTTAAAGTTTAATGCTATGGCTCTTACACGCAGAGTGTTTCTGAGGATAGTTCTGCGAAGCTTAATTTGGGCTGTAGGGTTTTTTTTTTCTAAAAGAAACACATGTCTTTATTTTTTAAAGTAAATAATTATGATGCTGAAATAGTCATTGAACTTACATGATCCATAAAGGAGACATCAAATATGTCAGCCAGTTTTACATCTTGTTTTTGATGAGAAAGTTTCTTAAAGGTGTTTAGCTGCCTTAGGTACTATTATATTACTTTTGTGACCATTTTATTACGAAATACATGAAAATAATTTTCAGATGAACTTAAAGTCTAATTACAAACATTTTAAAACATATTTGACAAATATATATTTAGAAATATTTTTTGTAAACATTTAAAGCTTTATTTTGTAGCTGAACACTTGAGTTCCAGGTATATTTTCATTAAAGTAACAAGCCAGTTTGGCTTTGTCTATAAAAATAACTAGCATTTAATAAAGGAAACTGAATAAAATACTCCCTTGAATACTTTTAATATTTTTTTTCAGCAAAACTCAAAATTCTGCTTTTTTTCACTGATGGGCCAGAAGAAAAGACAATGTAGATGCTAATGTGGAGGATTTTGCACCTGGTAGCTAGTTGTCTACAGATCTTTTTGTCCTATTGAGAAGATGGTATCTTCATATTTCTGAGCAACAGTTGGTAGTTAGCTTGCTATTTGTCAAGAACTGCATATACATACCTCATTTTTGTTCACATTTGTAATAGGAAGCATTGAGGCACTCTGCACAAAACAAGAGGACATAAATTGAATTGCAATACTTTTTGTATCAGACAATAAAGGCAAAAGCATATTTCCTGAGTACATAGATTATAATTTTTCAGAGTAGAAGATTCCAGCATTTTCCTATGAAGGTGGAGAGGATAGAAATGTATGGATAAACAGGTGTTTGTCACTTAGTGAGAGAAGGTCAAGACTTATTAGTATTTAAGCTAAATGTGTTTACCAATTAACTAAACAAAAAAAAAGCTGTTAGTCTCCGATTCATAATTTAATTTCTTCAAATTTAATAAAAAGGAAAATAGGTAATGAAAATACTTGTGAATTTTGTTTACAAAATGTGAATTTTTAGTCTTCATACTAGCTTCACACTTAGCTAAGTATGAAATACAGATGTATAGAGAAGATATTTGGAGTTCAGGTTATTTTTCTGATTGAGTCATTGTACTTCCAATACTATTATACTTACCTTAGATACATTAGGATTATGCATATAAGGGACAGACCATAAAAATAAATTACTTTGAGTTTGACTACGTAATTCTATTTTTTTCTTGTCATAATAATAAACATAATTTGCATTTTAATTTGATTTTGGCCTTTGTGACTCAACTGTGCCAAGTGTTGCGCAGAATATTCAAAAGACTGAAAGTAAAATCAGACAGTTAATTGCTGGCTTTGGATTTGGATGCCTGAAAAAATACAGCAACTTAGCTTGATTAAGCAGCAAAGATTTGAATAGAGAGATTTCAGAGAATTTCTGGGTAAAACCTCTAACTTGGAGTGGAAGTTTCCTGTGGCCTTGTCGCTTGAATGGTGCAAGTGTTTGAGAGCAATATTGGGGAGTAAGTGGCATTAACTCTTGAAGAACACAGGTTTATAAGAAATAATACAAATGCTGTGTCTTTGACAGCAGAAACAATCTCTAATATTGGTATCATTTACTATTCAGTTTTACATTAATCAAGAGAAGTTAGAAGCTGATGAAACTTAAGTTTTTATTTATGAGTTGAGAAAACATAACCAATGTCATGTTATGTAATGTTATGTTATGTTTCTTTCTTACCCAGACTGGCTGTTCATCTTCAAGGTGATCTGTGTCACCTGCTAGGCTGGGAAGGGAAAGAGGAGGGTAAGAAACACTCCCTTCCCCCAAACTGTTGCATCTTTTTCTCTGAGAAAGCTCTATAATTTTATTATTCCAGTGGTTACATGGGGATGCGAAAACCTGCACTTTTTCCCCTCAAATGAAACCAGGAACCAATTCCTGTGAAACTGGGAGAGCAACTTTTCTGTTATCATGGAAGGCTTAATCCACTTCTACGTTGTCTCTTCCCACCCTTTCTGGAGACAAGGCAAAAAGTCTCATTCAGTTGACTGAGCATCAGAGTGGGTTTTGATTCCTTGCAGTACAGTCTAAGTTAAGGTGGGACGATGTGTGACCATCCAAGTATGGGGTAGAAGAGCACGCTTACCCGAATTAACCCTTCCCACAGTTTACCTTTGTCCAAAGAAGTAGATGTTAGCACTTGGTGAAGCCAATATTAAGGTATGGCCTTCTGCACTTGTGACCACTTATGAAACTCTCGACCAGTCTTTTGCTTTTTTTTTTAATATTTATTTACAGTACAAAATAGATGAGACCTCTCATACCATTCTTGTGACAGAAAGTTTCCATGTTGCAGTTATGGAAGGTGCTAGTATAGATCTCATTTGTTCCTTTATTTTGCATGGCTCCATTCCTGATGGACAGGGCATCAAAGCTTTGTCTGAAGGAAATTTTGAATTCTGGGGGTTTTTTTGATAGATAACAAATAGACTAAAAAAAAAGCTGCTGTAGGCTTGTGATGTTAATTTTATATTGTTTTTTTTGTAGCTGTTTCCTTGAGACATTAGTATATTATAAATTCAGATATATTACAGCAAGAAATATGAACAAAAAAAATTCCACTGAATTTTAAAAGCCTTAAAATTCTATACTACTTCTGCTGTGCAATGATTTCATGGCTAGGAACAAGAACCGAATTTCACTGTATAGTCAGGGGAATTTCTTGTTTTCAAAGGCATGCATTTCCATTTTTAATTCTTATAATAAGATTAATATTGAAAAATGATAAATACAAGTGTGCAGAACTAAAGATGTCTTGTTCTCTCTCCAGCATTAACTTCAGAAAGAAAAGTCAATATTTGTGTGCCCATCTGGAAGCTTTTCAATGAGTCAGTGTTGCAAGTTTATTAGAAATAGACAATTATATAATAAAATTATGATTCTGCAGGCATGTATTCAGTGTACACACTTTATTTACTGAATTTTACTTAAGTTTTTAACTCAAAATTACATTCCCCTGGCAGTTCTGATAGGGCTTTCCCTCTGGCTTAAGTTGGAAGAGACCTTAAAGATCATCCAGTTCCAACCCCCCTACAGGTACACCTCCCACCAGACCAAGTTGCTCAAAGCCCCATCCAGCCTGGCCTTGAACACCTCCAGGGATGGGTCACCCACAGCTTCTCTGGGCAACCTGTTCCAGTGTCTCACCACCCTCACTGTAAAGAATTTCTTCCTAAGATCTAATCTACATCTACCCTCTTCCTGTTTAAAACTGTTACCCCTTGTCCTTTCCCTCCACTCTACAGGAGAGAGTCCCTCCCTGTCTCTCCTGTAGGCCCCCTCCAGGTAATATATTTGTGCTTGGGATTGCTGTGACCCAGGTGCAGGACCTATCTTTTGGCCTTGTTGAACTTCATAAGTCTTTCACAGACCTGCTTCTCCAGCCTGTCAAGGTCCTTCTGGATGTCATCCCTTCCCTCCAGCATGCTGACCACTCTGCACAGCCTGGAGTCACTGGCAAACTTGCTGAAGGTGTGCTCAATCCCAGTTGTCACTTGAACATCAAGCCATTGACTACAACTCTTCAAGTGTGACCATCCAGCCAGTTCCTTACCCACCAAGTAGTCCATAGGTCAAATCCATATCTTTACAATTTAGAGACAAGGATGTCATGGAGGACAGTGTCAAATGCTTTGCACAAGTCCAGGTAAATTATGTCAGTTGCTTTTTCATGGATGCTGTAATCGTAGAAACATATGTGGTTGGAAGGGACCGATGGAGATCATCTAGTCCAACCTACAGTAGGTTGCACAGGAGGTTTTTGAGTGTCTCCGGCGAAGGAGACTCTATCACCTCTCTGGGCAGCCTGTTCCAGTGCTCTGCCACCTTCACAGTAAAGAAGTTCCTCTTCATATTTAGATGGAACTTCTTATACACAAGTCTGTGCCCATTTCTTCTTGTCCTGTCACTGGGCACCACTGAGAAAAGACCAGCCCCGTCTTCCTGCCACCCTCCCTTTAAGTATTTGTAAGCAATGATCAGAGCCCCCCCCTAAATCTTCTCTTCTTCAGACTAAAAAGACCAAAGTCCCTCAGCCTTTCCACATGGGAGAGATGCTCCAGGCCCTCTTTGTAGCCCTTTGTTGTACCTTCTCCAGCAGTTCCCTGTCCTTCTGGAACTGTGGCGCCCAGAACTGGACACAGTGCTCCAGATGGAGCCTCACCAAGGCAGAGCAGAGAGGGAGGATGACCTCCCTTAACCTGCTGGCCACGTTCTTCTTGATGTACCCCAGGATGCCATTGGCCTTCTTGGCCACAAGGGCACATTGCTGGCTCATGGTCATCCTATTGCCCACAAGAACTCCCAGGTCTTTTTCCTCAGAGCTGCTCTCCAGCAGGTCAGCCCCCAACCTGTACTGGTGCAGGGGGTTATTCCTCCCCAGGTGCAGGACTCTACACTTGCCTTTGTTGAACTTTAAGTTTTTCTCAGC
>BJBW01003151.1:23932-113880 GCA_004320125.1 Scolopax mira
CTTCCTAAGGCCTTCTGCTTAGCCGTTTCCTGAACAGGCTGAGGTCTTCCTGAATCCTGGGATTTCTAATCTGCTACTTGTCTTCCTCACTACCATCAGGATCTTCAGCAGTTTTGCCTAAAGTCGTAGCCTGCCTAATGGCACTGTCTAGCCATTGATCTAGGATGTCAATATAAAAAGTATTTTAGAGTGTTTTATACCTTTCATGAATAATTTTGGGATTTAAAAAAAATATACCTAAAATATTTTGGTTTTTTCTTCCCTGCTGAAATGCTCAACCCAGTGACAACCTGTTAGAGGTTTAACACATCTCTAAAGCGCGTGAGTTAAACTCTTTGAACGTTTTAAGCTTGGATGACAATTTCAGTAGAGCTTTATATGAAAAAATGTGCACCCTTTAAGTGGAACCAGAATGTTCTCAGTGTTTTGGCTTTCTGACGTCTTTCTGTCCCATAATCAACTTTAAGAGGTACTGCCGGTGGCTTGGAGGTAGAGTGAGTTAACGATTAATAAGGATTTACGCAGCTCTTTGCGTCACTTTTTATTTCCAAGTGATTTGCTAACAAGTCACCTAAGGGCTTAAAATCGATCAGGACAATAAACAGCAGGAGCCTGTGGTGCAATTGATGCTGATGAACAAAGAAAATAAATTATCAAAGTCAAAATAAGTATTATTTTATTGGTTGCACTTGATTACTATAAAAATTTGTTTTATTGTAAGGACTACAAAGAAACAATTTAAATAGTGATTTTTCTGTTGTAATTTTATGTAGAACCTAAACTTTCCTCTTTATGTTTAATGCAGTGATTATTCAATTTACCAAATACTGCTGTATGGCTTTTTCTCAAGAACATTCAGTTGGTGGATATCAGTCTTAATATATCATTTTTCAGGTGTATTTTTTTCTTTCTGTTATTCATAAGCCTTGTTGGAGGTCATCATTACAGCAGGAAGGTATTACATCTTCATATGTTACAAAACTAGAAGAGCAACAAAACCAGTCAATTTCCATGACCGTGTTGAAAGTTTCTCTCTAAAGTTTCTTGTGTTGTTCCAGTGTTCTTTTAAACCTCAGGATTCTTCCAAATAAGCTTAAGTCTTTTATAAACATTTAACTAATGATAGCTAGTGCCTTCTAAAGAGACAAAACTTTGTTGAATATGAAATGCTGGGATGTATTATTTTCATTTTTTAAGCATGCTCCTTTCCAGGTTGCTTGATTGCCTTTACTTATATGTAAGCAATTTCATTTTTTCTAAACAGAACTTTGACAAACCTCCCTTTCTCACTGCAGAATTTTCCTCACAGATTTCAAGCTTTAGTACTTACATAATTTGATGACAAATACTGAGATTTTTTTTTTTTTTTTTTTTTGTAATCAGTGCTCATTTTACTCCCCTGTTTCTACGGGCTCTTACAAGGTTTAAGTCTTTTCTGCTGAAAGTTTAAACTTAGTGTAGTAACTTGTAAGTCTATCACCAGCCTTTTTTAAGGATGGGATTCCATGTTATGTGAGCTTTGATCCACAGTGCTGCAAGCTATTTGAATTCCCTTTGCTTTGGAAGATACATGTAAGGGTATAGATGTCTTAATATTCTTGACTAAACATTGGTGAGCCTGAGGGTCAAAAGGACAACTATAGTTATTCCTAAACTAGACTGAAGTTAATGTGATTTCTTCACGCTTTTATCTAGAAATACATATTCTAGTTCTGATTAATTTTAAAGGTCTTTGAAGGCTATACAGTTATTGCAAAGCTGGATGATTTAAATGCTAAACCAGTAGGTATTTCAGTTTTAGTTAAGAGAAGGAAAGAAACTGAAACTATAGCAGTTAAGTGTCCTTTGATTGCAATCATTATTTTTCTAAAATTGCTCTTGTGGCTCAAGCAGAAGGTACATAAATTGTTAATGGGATGCACGTTGTGCAGTATACTAAATAAATTGAAAATGTCTATTAAAGATTGCATGCTACAAGTACTACTTAAAAGAGTTTGGGTGTGCAGTTTATATGACCATGTCACACCATATTTTAAATGTATCGTGATGATATACGGAAATTATACATTTCTTTTAACACTGTATTTCAAATAGTATAATTTCAATGTTAAATAATTTGTTTTTGTATTAAGGGAATGTGTAGCAAAGTAAACGGACACTATTCCAGTGTTATGAAAAATTGCTGAACATAATTAGGACTAAAAGGAGTTTCTCTTAGCTGGATTGGCTCACCCTGTTTCTGTTGGAGAGATCAACAGGAACTTTGGTTGCAAGGTTTGGTCTGTTCTTTGCTCATGCTATGGCTCATAATTATAAAACGAATTCTTTCCAGCAGTCTCCTCTAGGGGCTTGCATTGTTATGTTATCTTTATCCTTCACAGATAAACTTGCATAGTAGAGTATTCCATTACTTTTTACGTTTATTGGAGATGGGGAAAGGAGTATTAAGCATAGGCTTATTAATGTGTATTTATGTGCTTTCAGTGGTCCTCGATGGATTAACGACAGAGTCTGGCACTGGTCTTCAGCATGACCAAAATCATACCTTTATTGGGCTATTTGCAGAAGAGCAATATTGTCAGTCACGGCTTTTGTTTGAGAGTTTTAGGACTCTTTCAGGTTCAACAAATCAAGAGCATCTTCCCGTGTTTTCCTCTTCCTTGCTAAGAAAGCATTCTTTCCACAAATCGAGCACTCGCATTAGCAGACTCAAATCAGACTTTCAGACCTTAAGGGCCTGGACTTCTGTAGGGAGTGTGTTGCTTTGAAAATAATAGAGTGACACTTAGGGTTGCCACTTACAAATTGAACATCTAGACTTCACCTACTTAAGCAAATTACACCTTAGAAAATTAGGGTAAAATTAGGGTAAAATGGCGATTTTCAGCAACACAAGCAATTACAGAAGAACAGCAAAATGCAGAAAACTGAATTTTGTGTTAAACATTAATCAAGATCTTCCTTCATTGCCTGAGTACTTAATCTGTCTTTTGATGCAGACAACTTGTTGCCTTCATCTGAGTCTGAAGTTAACCTTTCTCAATTTTCTTTAAATTTGATCTGTTGTTCCAAGTTTTTTGCTCTTTCTGTATGTGCTATGAAAAAGAGTGCAAGAAGAGAAGGTGCTACTAAGTCTTCATTTCTTCACCGAGTTCTGATCTCCCTTCTTGTTTGCATTATAAGGAATTGCTTGTTATTTGTTGTGTCTAGGTACTAGCATTCAGAGTGGTAAAGCAGAAAAAAGTAACTTTCTCTGTGTTTCTTGATTTTAAAAACACTTTGCATGCTGTAGATTCTGTCTTTAATTTCAGGGGTTTTTTTCTCTTTAAAGTCTTCTGATGATGCACTGCTTAAACTTTATAAATCCTATACTGGGGATACATTACCTTAACATTGTTTAATTAAGATTGTAATGTTATTTTTGTTCAGAACATCAAGTAAAGCCTAACCAAAATAAACCCTGAAACATTGAACAGATTACCTGGGCAGACAAGGAGTTAATTTAGTTGTTAATTTTAGAAGCAAACCTTTAAAACTCTTCATATTATTTTTTAATGCTCCCTGTCTCCTTAAATCTGGTTCCTTCCCAGTGAGGAAGTGAGAGATCAGTGAATTACTCTTTATATTTGGTACTGTCTTGCCTGTATCCTACTTATAATTTGGTCAGACGTCTTTCTCCCTCTCTTTGTATAGCATTAAAAAGCTGTTACATAAAAGATATAAAGAATTTTTTGTATTATGACCTTGAAAAAAACCCCAACTTATGCAAAGTGCTGGAATGGAGCATATGAACTTCTATGGGCAAATGAGGGTCATCATCTATTCATGGGAAGGACATGGACCTCTTGGAACAGGTCTAGAGGAGGGCCATGGGGATGATCAGAGGGCTGGAGCACCTCTCCTGTGAAGACTTTTAAGATTGGAATACATTTATAGTTAAATGTTTACATTTATTGAAAGAATGCATTGATGTATCAAAAACTTCGTCAAAGCATTCTTTAAATGGTATTTTCTTTTACCTGAAAAACTTTTTAGAAACATCAGGGGAATTCTAGATGTGGGCTGAAGATGTGAAGTATAAGAACTTTTGTCTTAAAGCTAACATAATAAACTAGTATAGTGAAATGTCGATGCCTTATTAACAAAATTAATAGGGTTTTTCTCCCCTATTTAAAGAGAATTTTCTTAGATTTAAGATAAGTTTTAAAAAAGTTTAATTTCTTCCTAAGTATTGTCAGTATTGTAAAATAAAGAAGTTTGAAAGCAAAGCGAAGGTCTTAAAATTGATAGGTGGCATTTTTTGTTTCTTTTTGAAAATTATGATTGGCATCTGCCATGTTCACTTAAATTTTGAGTTCTGTTAAATAGAAAGGAAATTATAGGAGGAATGCCTCCCATCTGTAAAAACAGTACTGTAGTTGCTAATTATATTTAAAAATGGTAATACATCTGGGATGACCCACTGTCCTAAGTGAAGGAGCTCTTACATTTATGATAGAAGGCTAACCATGTATCACATGGAAAAGTTGGAAAAGTCTGCAGGTTGTACACAGAATTTTGTATCCTCCTGCTGACACAACTGGGAAGATTTTCTTATTAATATATTAATTAATATATTCAAAATAAGCCTGCCTTGTTTTGGATATGTTAATGTACTGACCAAAAGATGGACTAGGACTAGATGAACTTGGACTGAAGTGGAGCAGCTTGGAGAGGGAATAGCTCTTAATTTGGCATGTTGATGTTCTGTCAGCTTTTATGCTGCTTATTTTGATTTATAGTCTGATTTATGGAGTTGTCTGGAGTTATAAGATATGCATTTTTTTGGATGATGAGTGTTTGCCTTGCACTAATGAATCAAGGATTGTCCCAGGTTGTTACACACTTTCTTTGGCTTTTGTTAGAAAAGTGCTCAGGGAGAGTTGAGAGAATTGATTGAAATTTGTCAAATTCTTTGAGTCATGTGGTGTTTGCAAGAAGTAAAAGTATGGCTTCCTTGCTGGCCTACCTCAGGTGATGGCAAGAGGGTATCACAAAAGGGTGTAAAAGATGGAAGTAATTGGGCAGAGGAAGGACGTGTACCATGTAGAGCTGCCCAGGAGGGAAGCTGTCAAGGCTGTGGGGACCAATGTCTTTCCTGCCATGTACTGCTCTCTGCAGCTCTTTCCTCTGTCCTCTCTAATGGCAATTGTTTAATGACTTTTAAACGAATGAAGTGATGGAATATTTTGCTGCTTCTGTCATATAAGAAAGGGTTTAAATTTGTATTTCCCCATTGGGAATAGAAAAGGTAGAAATCTCAATGCAGCACCAAATTACAGATACTGATAAAAACAGGGACGTAGCCAAGGCAGCAAATGTGCATTGCTTCTTCATTGCCCCTGGCAAGCTCAGTCTTAGATGGTCCTGTCACCATGCTGGCTGTTTGTTCTTCATAAAAACCTGTGGCTGGAACACTTGTTCCCTCTTGAGATGAATTTCCTTTTGCTAGCCTAGACAAATGAACCAGCTGATATTAGGGGAGGGGAGGAAAGCCAAAGCAAAACAAACAAAACAAGGTCTGTGGTTTTGAGCAATGGTGTGTTTAAAATGTTATTGTTATTCTGCAGTGTCAGAAAATAAAGTAATGCTAGAAAGTTAAGTGCACTGCAATTTAAATGAATGCAGCAAGTAAAATAGTAACCTCTATTGAGAGGATTAAAAACTGCCCTGTCTTTGTAAATGAAATTTGGTGTTCATGATCCATTGTATTTTGAAAGGGAAACTGTCACGTGTTGCTTTTTGTTCTTTCTTTCTTTTTAGCATTTGCTGCTTCTCACTGGAAGGAAAACCCTACTGGAAAATCAGGGCTGTCTTGCAGCTGAAAAAAAACATGCTTGCAATATATAAATAGGATATAATTTACTATTTAAAAAGCACTTGCAGACAGTTTTTGCTTCCAATACCTGTTTTCCCCACTCAGGATCAAGTACAAAAATGAAGTAGACAACTCAGCAATGAAAACATTGAAGTGTATGTAGTAAGCTATTTTTTGCAACACCTTGGGTACTCGTGATAATCAATATCTAAGAATTTCTTTTGGCAGGTTCTTTTCCCCATTACATCTTTTTTTCTTTGAATTGGTGCTATCTGTCTTAATGCTGGAACAGGTATTAAATACTAGTATTGTAAGAATTTAAATTATTATTTAGTGTCATCTGAATTAGTGTGTAATCACATATGCCAAATCTAAAACTCAGTTTCTTTAAACTTTGTAACAAGAATGGTAAACTCTACAGGGGCTACAGAAAAACTGGATTTATTTTGGCTGCATTGAGTGTTTTTTTTTTAAATTGTGAATTTAAATTGTGAACTATTAGTGACTAAACAAACAGTTGACAGGCTCTGCCCAAGCTGCCTGCTGAAGGGAAGACTGGGGAGCACCGTCTTGGGGGAATTTCTTCTTAAAAAGACCAGCGTCCTCCTCACTCTGTTTGGGTGGCACCACAGACCCCCAACCACTGTGAAGAGTTGGCAGGAAAAATCCTTCTTAATTCTAGTTCAGAGTATGCTCAGGGAAGATGAATCCTCCCACCCACTCCCCCAGTGTAATCCCTTGGTAATCCACAATGGAACCATGGCCTGCAATTAGGAGACAGTAGTTTTCAGAGGTTTGTAATATCACCAAAGGAGGATGGGCTCATGCAGCAACCTTTGAAAAGCACAACTCCAGAGACAGATCTCACGGTAAGGCTTAGGGAACCTGTCATCTCCTCCTTCAGGATAATGTAGTTTTTGTACCAAAGTGACAGGGTAGAGGGTTTAATTGCTGGACAGCATTTACCTCCTTCCAAATCCTCGGCATAGCTGCACCTCACACTGTCATTACACTTCCAGTTCCAACTCCAGAACTATGAGCTGCTGGATGTGCTCAATTAAATGATCATAAAATTTTGGCAAAACCCCATGTTTCTTCTAAACTCATTTTTGGACATGGTATGACTTCTTCTGTGGGAAGTCCCTCAGCGTTTCAGGTACCCTGTAACGGAAAATATTACAATTTCTGGTTATATTTTGGCAAGACTGCATGATCAGACTTAAGAAAGGAAAAGCTAGTAATGCTTAATGCTAGGGTTTGATCAGGCTGATCTTGTGTTATCTAGGTGGGACTCCAGATGACAGTTTGGGGAACGCGCTCTCAGGTCAGTCTTTCTATCCCTGGCCTCGTGTATTACTTGAAGAGCAGTGTCCATTCCCTTCCCTGGAGATGCAACCATAGTTTGCAGAGCTAAACCTCTCTTCCTGCCTAGGTGTAGCTGGAAGGACTCGAGTGTTATGTCCCCCACATGCACCATAGTTTTGTCTCTCATCTGGGTGGCTGCATCACTGAACCTGTAAACAGTTATACAAGCACGGCCTGTGATTTGCATCTTTTATAAATTAAATGTAAAGAGAGTATTTTTTTTAAATAGTTGCTCTATGGAAGGAGTTGAAAGGCAAAGGAAAGCCACTTGCTCCTTAATGTGTGTATTGGAGAGGGAATCAAAGATCTATTGTAATGCGGATTTTTCAACTTGAGTTTCACCAGACTATGTCTTTTGGGTAAAGGTACTATAAATGTTTGAAAAATGTCACTTTCACTCGAAATTGCTTACTCTGGTTTTGGGCATATGCTCTGAAAAACGAAAGAGAAATAAGATCTGCCTTGTTTTCCCCTCTCAAATCCAAGTAAGAGGATATGATGAGGTAGAAAATACTATTTTTGTACCATCTATCACCTTCGTTAACATTTTATTAGACATAAATCATATAGTTTCGGGTTGCATAGTGACAATATGGTTCACCATGTATTCTATTTTTGTAACTTTATTTAAAACTGACATGTAACTTGCTGTACCTGAAACCCCAAGTGAGCCAGTTATTGGAGTGTAACAAAGTTTTGACGTCAGAACTGCTATTTATTCCACTGGCAACCATTAGCGATGCATTACCCTTTGGCACTTGTGTTTTCAGAAACATGGTTAAATTTTTATGACTGGTTCTAGCCAATTAGGATTCTTTCTCAATATAGAAATTTGGGAAGAGATCTTTTTTATATCTTACTAAATGTAGCTTTCCAAAAACAACAGCAGAGAAATATGAATTATTGCACTCGGAATTCACAAAACATGCCATTGAGCCACACTTCAAATTGACTGCTTGCTGTATACGTGTATTTGAGAGGCAGGGGTTAAACTAGGCTGCCTTGTCAAATGCATGAGCCTTTATTAGAATTTAATGTAATTACAGCTGAGTCATGCTCGCATGTCGGTCTAGTAACTTCAGTAGGATGGGGAAATGGGCTGAAGGCTTAAGGTAGAGAGAACTGAAGGGATACAGGAGGTGTGGAGGAAAAATGGAGGGGGAGTGGGCTTGAAGAACATAAATGTAGAGAAATTTCAATAGAGGTTTCTGTTTCTGGTTTGTTTACCCCCCTCCCAATTTAAATGTCAGCAATAATTCAACTTCAGACTGTTTGCATCTTCCATGCACTACATACAGACGGTGATGCTGCTTCAGAGGGTGCTACAGGATCTGATTCCTGATTGTTGGTTTAGGATTGTGGTCTGTGTTCTGGTGATAAGAAATGCCATCATCTACAAACGGAACTACACCCTACATTTTTGGTGATCTCCTGGGGGCTTGGTAATGTGCACCATGTATCTGTGCGTGCAGTTGGAGTTGGCTGTCTACAAAACACTTCTTTGTACATGTTGCTTTACTAGTGCTGGAGATTTGTTTTGAAGGCAATACTCTTTTATATAAGAAGGTTTTTTCCACTCTGGCAATTTATCAGTTATCTTGTATTCTTGAGATCAGTAGGGGAAATATTGTCAACTTTTGTAGTTGTTCGCTGCAAAAATGTTTCTCTGATCTTTATCATAATTGGCCAACTATAATATATTGCATAAATGGTCATGGTGGCAAACTAAAGTTCCTTAGCTTTGGCAGCCACCTCCTAATTTTCCAAGTAAATAGAAACTGTTTCATCTTAAAGTATCAACCATCTGCATTTGTGTGTAATAATTATAATACAGTTTTCAGGTAATTCCAGATGAACACCCATTTCTTGAGCAACCACGATGGAGAGGAATTTTGTATATTCTGCTTCTGGTTCTTACATTTGCCACATGTTGAGCCTTCAACAGCCCTCAACGATATCTCCTATAACTTGGATTTTTGTTCTGAGTGCTGCAGAATCTTCCAGGCTCTGCTATCTTTTAACAACCTCTATTTTAGGGACTTTACTATGTTAATGGAGACAAACATTTTCTTCTTTCAGGGTAGAAGAAGATCAAGAAAATTGTTGAAACATATGGGGTAGAAAAAAGTAGTTGTGAGGACTGATAGAGTAGGGGTTTGTTTGCCCAAGGGACTGAACAGAAAGGCTGTGTAAGAGGAGAATGGGATTTGGAGACCATTATAAATAAACAAAGGGGATAAACTGCACTTGATTGAGGAAGAGAAGGCAAACTGCATGAGATATTTCCAGTTTCTTTGGGAAAACTAGATGGGCGAATAGAGAGAGAGAAAGGATTTTCTCGCTTAAACAACTCTATGAAGGAGACATAAAGCCTTCCAGTACACAGGGGTGGCCTTGTTGGTTATTCTTCTGTGCATATTTTTTGTTTGCATCTGTCTGAAAATCCACTGTGCACTGTGTACATGCTGCCATGACATGAGAGAACCTACGCTTTGAAACATCAAAAAACATGGTTGTTTTACTGTACAGGTTTTTTTTTTAGAAGAAATTTTATAGTGAACAGGTTTATGCTTTTGTGCTTCATGCGAGAGATCATTAACAGTCTTCTCTTCATTGGAATATGCACATTTTGAAGCTATCTGTTAGTTAGTTGTTTCTGTACAGTTGCCTAGCTGTGAATGTGAGTACAAGCTTGACTGCATTCAAAAGATACTACTTTACTTTAAATTTCAAAGTTAAGAATTGCACTTCACTGTTAATTCAGCTTTAAAATTACAGTTCTTTCCTGAGTGCTAATAATTTGCAGAGATTTAGGTGATACTTGGAACAGTCATTTTTGTAAATCTGAACAGTGATGACTTTCTCTTGTTTACTGCATGTGTAAGAGTCAGGGGAAAGATCGTCTGTTGGAGAACTTCTTGTGAAGAAGGACATTAGTGTATCGTTTTCAAAAGTTCTGAAGTAACTGTCCAAAATAAATTAATATTTAGGCTGTTAAAATCTGCAAATCTATCTGCAGTGTTTTGCATATCCCTGATATGCAAGTTTTTGTTAATCATGAGATAAGGTTCTTGAATGAAGAAATTTATTTTCAGTGCAAGAACTACTGTGAGATGAAATATATATTTGTGAAAGGCCTAACCATTCATTTCCTTGCTCAGATGTTATAATACAGGCAAGAGTTGCACAGTTTCACTGTAGCTTTAATTCCTTTTTTTCTCAGCATTTCTTCCCCTCCCCAAAATCAGGTATGTTTATCACAAATGCTAGTTTTCTAGATGACTCTGAGAATATTAATCTCCTTCAATATGCTACATTAACCTTTATAACTGAATATCTGTAACTCAGACACAGTATATCTTCTCATTGTCAAAAGAACGAACAGAAGTGTGTAACAGAAGAGTAGTGATGGTCCACAAATTAATTTCAGGTGGTTTTTTATTTTCTTAACATTCACCATTTCATCAGAAACTTGATTAAACTAGAGGTACACAAGTCATTATTTATTTAAAGTCCTATTGGTGAGATGCTGTTATGGGAAGCGATTTGTGAAGAACTGAGTCACATCTACAACTCAGTGTTTCAGCCTTTTCAGTTGCAGTTCGGGGAAACCTGTGATGTAAGTGTAATGAGCTTCTGCACAAATGAAGATCAACCTCTGTAGTTTGATGAAATTTCAGTGATTTCATGTAACTTTAGATTTGTTTGTAGTGAACATTTAATTTGATCTCTACCTATATTTATGTATCAGAAAGGAAGCATGGCTCATAAGTATTTGGGTTATAGATTGGTGAATGATAAATAATAGCAAGAAATGTGTCCTAAGAAAAGACAAGACTTCCTTCCCTCCAAAAATAGGAAGAACTTCTTAGTGATATTTTCTGAGGTGAGCACCTATTCATTGTTCAGGGAGGATGGAAATTACAATGTCTCAAGAATACATATAGGATTACATTTACCTCATGGAGCAGCAGAGGGGAGGAATATGTAAGAGAAAATGAAATTCAGGAACATGAGGGCAATTGAAAAAATATAGCAATTGAAGGATAGAAAGTAAGTCTAGAAGACAAGAACTATATGCAAGTTTTGCTGAGAAAAATGGAAAGTCATAGAAATACCAAAAGGCCAAATGACTTGAATAATTCACGATTGAAGGGGATAGGACATTTTTAAGAGGAAAAATATGAGTCAGAGGTGAAATTAATGGAAAAGATGTAAATGGGGAACATGACAGGCAAAATGGCAAAGAACAGAAGTTAAATATTGATTGACCATTCAACACCAGTAGTTAAAATTTTGGAGAGAGTCGGGGATAGCCAAGAAGAAGCTTTACAGAAGTCCTCAGGGTATGTGATTTGGTTTTTTATTTAGATACAAAAAGCCGAAACTGTTGTCAGGACTGTGCATTTCTGTCTCACTTCATCTTTTGCTCTACGGCAAGAGTGCCTATACCTTCTCTTTCAGTTGCCATGGAAAGTACCGTGGCCTTACACCTCTCTGTCCACTTCAGCATGAAATCGATCAGTGAAAACACTTCTAAGCATATGCTGGTCCCTTCAGACTCAACTCTTCTCTGCAGTCTGCAGCATCCTGGAAATTACATTTTCTTCTTGAATTTTTTTTTGTTGTTGTTAGTAGTAATGTCTGTGTTCAGCTTTGAGCTAAAATTTTCAATTTCTCACTTGAAATGGACAAATAAACTTCTGCCGACTCAAGCAGAAAGATTTCTATATATCCAAAATTTAGTTTACCAGTGCAGACTGTCACCCTACAAATAAACACACAGAAAAGAGGAGGCACTATGATCTCTACCTTTCAGAAATCCTACCTGAGGAACCGCAGGAAGACACAGTATTTCACAAAGAAATAAATCTGTGACAAAAGAAAGAACCTCCTGATGCAGTCTTCGAAGTACCAGGAAATAAGACAGAAGAGAGAATAGAATGATATATACACAAATTTGATCATTCACTTTTCCTAAAATATCAGATTACCAATTTCAAATCTAACTGCAACTTTCCTGAACAAACATAGGAATGAAACAACTTTTGTTCTGAATCATTTCAAAAAAGAAATTCAAAGAAAATAAATCATGGATGTTAGAAACATGAGTTTTAAGCACTGTTAAGAAATTTCCTGGTTGATTTTTCTTAATCTAAAACAGATTAAAATATATTTTTGTAATTCCTAAACAGTATTTCCCTTTCCTTTTCTTAGAAACTTTCTTAAAGTAACAGGAGTTTCATAAATAGTCTGTCTTGGTGATTTTGTTGCATAAAGAATTTTTCCTCATGTCTGCTTTCAGCATGCAGAATGACTGAATACTGGTGGTTTTTTAACAATTTCTTAGGGAGATAAATATCCTGATCTCCTCCAGCCACCTTTTATCCAGAAAGAAAACAAAACAAAGCAAAGCACAACTTTCAGTGTTTCCATATGACTCATGTTTTCTAACCACCTATTTCGTTGGTTCCTGGATCTCTTTCAGTTTGTTGACTGCTTTTTTTTTTTTTTTTTTTAATTAAAAAAACCCCACAACCCAAACAAAAAACCAAAACCAACACACAAATGTCTGTAACACTTGGCCCAGTACTTCAGGTGAGACATAATTAGGTCTCTGTTGCCTTAATTGATCCTTAATTTTGTTTATCAGACTTTTGCTAATTATACTATGAAAGTATTTGCCTTTTCCCCTAATAGCATAATCTTCTAATCTAGGTTATTTTGTTGAATGATGTAGTTCCTAATTTTGGTTTGGTGGAATTTTGGGGTTTTTTTTCAGAATTATACTCATTTTGCCATCCATGGTTTTTTTAGCTCAGAACCATCTCGAACTTTATAAAAAGCATTAGTGTTCCATCAGGATAGAAAATATTTGCTTGTACCCTCATTTAATTGAACCTTGTACCCTCATTTAATAGAACCAGAGCTCTCTGATCATCTTTTCAGCAGATAGCATCTTCCATGTGTATTGATGGACAAAAGCCATGTGATGTCAGAACTACTTTACATGGAGAAGTCAGTCCAAGCACATGAATGTTGATCAGTGTCATGGAGGAAGTTCTTTGGGTAATAGTTTTTGGGATCTTTTTTAAGACAGAATAATAGTTCTGGCATCACTGGAGGATTACTTTTATAAATCAGATTGAGATATACACTTTGTAAGAAATCTAATAACTGCACTGTGAATATAACACAAAAGTCATTGGTATTGCAAGAGGTTTGTGGTGGGGATAGAATTTATTGTGCCAAATTTGGGGCAGCGTTTCGCAGAGTAAAAATGGAGGTATGCTTATATTAACATTAACGAGTTCTGCTGGATGAGTCTATTGGATTCTGTTTGATTTTATTTGATATTTCATTATTGGTAATATTGTGTCTTTTAAGTTTCTTTTATAAAAGTTTTTCAAATGGAGTTATATTTAGTATTATGGTATGCCACCTTAGGGAAGAGTATACTCTAGATAATACATTATACTGCTGAAATGAAATAGTAGACTATTTCTTTAGTATTTCCCATGAGAGATTTGAAACATTACCAGAGCACTTGTAGGAACACCAGTGGAGCCATCTAGTGTCTTTTGAAGAATTTAACAGATTACCCATGGTTTTGCCATGGCAAAGAGAAATTTATTCAGAATGAAAGGGTCATTTTTTTGCTTCAAGTGCTGGTATTGATATAAGTAGTCCAGTTGTGAACGGGAAGACAAATATATATTGTATGGTAACAAAAATGAAACTTTCTTCCAGTGAGGATTATTCTACTCAGTAATTAATTGTTTCTGCTAAAAGAGTATTGTAGCAAATGGAGAGCAGTGAAACTCCATGTACTGACACTTCCAAAGTGAAACCATACCGTATCGTAACTGAAAAAAGCAGTTATTTTGAGAATGTGAAAAAAGTACTGAGCATTAAACCACCTTGTGTTTGCTGTTTGATTCTTAAATTTTTCACGTCATTAGGTAACGAGCAATTATTATCATTCCTGCCAAGATGCAACATCGAAAACTGATTTTTAAGTTAGTACCCTGATATCGAAGATGAGCCTACTTGAAGTAAATCATATATGATTCGGGACTAATTGTTTAGCTTTTAGTGTGACAAAACAGAACCAAAGATTAATATTCCAGAGGTGTGTCAAACTACTTTTTTTTTTTTTTTTTAATTGGACTAAATAAATGGTTCCTCTGACTTAATTTCAAGTTTATACTTCTCAAAAAACAAAATTAAAAACAGGATCAGTGATCTGTTGTGTTCTTGAAGACTTAAATAATTTAAAACCCTTTGCCAACTTTATGAACAACTTGCACTAAAGCTTTTCAACGGCCAGAAGGGCTGCCATATAGCAGGAGTCCTTTTGGAGTATCTGGGACATGAGTTAAGAGGTAGGAAATTCCAATTAGATATTAGGGAAGGGGAAAAATTGCTATAAGGGTGGTAGTACTGGACCAGGTTGCCTGGACACCTTGTGGAATCTGTCTTTGGAGGTGTTCAAGGCTCAACTGGAGCCTTGAGCAAAACCATCTAATTAGACCCACATTGAGCAGGGCATTGGACTAGAGCACTTCCAGAGGTCTCTTTCAACAAATTATTCTCAGATTCTGTGATTCTGAGAATCCAGAACTCCAGAAAAAAGTTCTCCGTAACAGTCTGAACATCTGTGGATCAAATGGATTCTTGCATAATTCCAGTTTTGGAAAACCTCAGTTTAAAAGAATGCCTAAATAGACTTGTCTTCTGAAACCTGTCAACATCCTGTTGCTGTGTATTATCTAGCATCTCAAAGGGCATTTAGCTTCACATGGGAATTACCTGTAATTGTTTTACTTATAAGATCTTAGCTTCTAATAAAGCTCATAATACAAAAGAAAGTACTAGTCCAATTGGGGAATCAGCTGCTTTGTGAACCAGAGGTAGAACTGCTCATAGAGAAATACAGCCTGCAAAGTACCAAGTCATGGAGCAGAATGTTAAAATGTGATTTTCAGATAAACTAGTTGTACTTCATTCTGGTTAGAAAGAAATACAGTTAAAATACCACTGGAGTAAGATGGTTTGGTGGTGTGGTTTGGGTTTTGGGTTTTTTTTTTTAAAGTATTTTTATTAAGTTTTTTTTAAGTATTGCAGAATTTTATATCATGTTAAGTTATTGTCTTTGGATTATTTTATCATTCCCTATGGAAAAACAGATACTGAACTTTTTCTTCAATAACGATCAAAAGTTGTTGAACTTGGGATCCTAATCTTCCTTTTGTAGCAGTAAAAGGGTTGTGGGTTGTTTTCTCATCTTCTGAATTTTAAAAAGCTAAAAATCATTTTATCTGAGAGCAGTGTCTTTTTTGAGTTGGTATCAGAAAACAGCAGTTTCTGGTCAATACCCCAGTTATATTTGGTTCAAAAATCCTTGGTAATCACTTTGGGAAAAATTAAGAAAAAGAAACCTTTTCAGAGCTATTGTACATTTGTGCATTCAGTTTCGGTTTTTTACAAATAAAATGAATTGTTTATATCCAATGGATTACGTTATTCTTAGGTTGAAGTATGTTTATATGCATGTAAAATGTGTAATATATATACGTCTTGATAAGTTTAAATAAACATTTTGGGGGTGAAGTTTCCAGTGGAGAATTACAATAGGTGTTCAAATATAAACATGCTGTAAGAGACTGCTAGATCATTGAATCCAATTGCCTGGTATTACAAGCCACTGCATAATTTAATCTCCTTCACTATGCTCTATCTTAAAAGTAATTAGGAGTTCTATATGCAGTGCTCCAGCTATTCCAGAGTCCAATTTTTCATCATATGAAACTTTCTTTAAATTTACGGTTAAAGTAGTTACCTAATTTAATTTTAGTTGAATAAAATTAACTAATAGTTGATTAATATCTATTAGTTCTTTTCTTTCCCTGGCATTTAAAATACTCAGTGGAGAATATTAGCATCTATTCTTGTCCTTCTTTTTTGTATGCAAAACAAGTCTGGGGTTTTTTTTATACTTTCATCTCGTAATAATAGCTCTCATTTCTTCTAGTCATCCTATTAGAGCTTCTCTGTGCCAGTTCCACTTTGAGATTTTAGGTAAGGCTCCCGTTATTGCCTACAGTTGTCTGGATGAAATCTTACCATTAATACTTTCCTCTTCTTAATGAAAAGACTTCTGATTTCTACATCTGAGGATTTGGTTTTCCTTTTTATGCCCGTGTTCACACTACTGTTTACTGTTCGTTTTACGGTCAAATAAAACTTCACGTTCCTTTTTCCTCACAGTTATGCCCAGATGATGAGCTTCCAGCTTGTTGCAAAGTTGTTTTTTTTTCTGGCACTTCAGTGATTTCACGTGATGCTGTTCAACCCATCACGTTTCTCCTTGGTCGGTTCTTTATGAACTTTGTCATCTTTTGCTAGGTTCCTTGAAACAAATTAAACTCAATTGACGTTGCCTCTTCTAGGTTAATAGAAACTTGACTACAGATATTTTTGTGCTTATGATTTTTTAAGGATCATGTTTCATGATTGTTTAAATGGACTTGTGCAACAGCTTCTGTTTTGATAGCCTGCAGTTATATTTGTGTATTTCCACTTTATTTCTTCTATGTAGTATCTTTTTAACTTAAGCTGTTCGTTTTGGCTGCTTGAAAAAATCAGATTGTGTTGGTGATGTAACCTTTTATACTTGGTGAAGGTGACTCACTGTTGGTTTTTTTACCCCTGGATATTGTCTTGTTTCTTTTTTTTTTTTTCTTTTTAAATTAATCTCAGTTGGATACGTTTTCCCAGTAGAGAGAAAAAGAGCAGTGATTTAAAATTGTGTGTGTGCTTTCAGGTCCAAACGTTATTCATTTGAATATTCTCTTATTTCTCGAAATACTTACAACTTCAGACTTTGTTATCTTCTACAGTGGCAAGTAACTAGACTGTGGATGTAGTCTCTGTACACAGAAAATTATAGGTGGTTGAAATTAGGGTATTTTACCAAAAATGTTTTTTGTTCTTATTTCTTATATTGAGTAAAAAGATAATTTGCACAATTTCTGGATGTCCATTGTGTAGGAATTCCATTGAATGCAGTATCTAATTACTTTTGTGAAGTAAATATGTCAACAAATGAAACACTGATCAGAAAGGATTGTCATGGTGAAATGCAGCTAAATTTGCCAGATTTTATTACAAGATATTTTATAAATTAAATAACAGAATTAGACTTTAATATAGAACTGCCTATAAGATTCTACATGGACGTTAACCAGGTGGTGTCTACAGAGCAATAAGATGTTAATGGTTCAAAATCAAAACTAGTTTTGCTTTTATGATTGCATTGTGAAATTGAAATTTTTAAATTGGAAAGGGAATTGTTGCCAAATCTTATTTTAAGAGACCATTTTAAATCAAAAGCATTAGCACAGTTGTTAGTATTCCATTCTTCTGTATAGTAGGATTTTTTCATAATTTAATTCTTACCATTGTAACTAAATCTGTTATCTTAAGTGATGTATCTAACTTTTCAGAGACAGTATTTGAAAATCCAGACGTTTTTAAAGTTTTGATTTGTCAAACTAGTAAAATACTCCCTTTTCAATATGCATACGGTCTTTGGTAGGATTAAATAAATGATTTTCTTTCCAAGAATGGATTGCAATGTTATTAGAAGTAAATTTAGATTTAATTTTTACTTGAAGTTCCTTGTCATTTGGGGCAGAAAAGTTTATATTTTCAGAGAGTTTGTAAATTCAGAAGTAACAAATATGATTTAGCCAGGTAAAGTAACCATTTTGTGTAAAGAATGTGTAGTAGAAGCAAAGTCATTTTGTGGTGTAGGGGTTTTTTTTCTGCCTAGCTATAAGGGGCACACCAGTGAAGTACCACAAGGATATGCAGGTAGGGTGTGCAACCTATTAAACATAAATAATCTAAATTAGACAGTATATTGGTGGCATAATCATCGATAATTATTGGTTAGACAAAGTTATCTAATACGGCAAAACTGAAGGCTTATTCTGGAGAACTACAAAACTTATCAAGGCAGGGAGATGAAAAGATGTATAGAGGTCATGTGTGGCAAAAACCATGTTAAGTTTATTTATATAATGATGGGGTATGAGATGACCAGTCAGTAATGAAATACTGGACTTAAAATACGTAGTTCTATAAAAACAATGCTTGGTATTCACTTGTGGTTAGCAGAGCATGCTAAAAACTAGTAGAAAAGAAATAGAGAACAGAATAATGAATGTTCACCTGTCATTTAAACTCATGATGTGTTTTTAATTTTATGCCCAGCTCTTGTTCCCTTGTCTCAAAAAGGAGAAGACCTGGTACAAGTAAAGACATAGGAATAAAGCTTTGTGGCTTCTATAATTTCCAGCTGAGTGATGCCCCGTCTTCACTTCTGCCCTTCTTTACATTCCTCTTCTGTTCTGCTTCTCATATTTCTCCTTCCCACTCTTCAGAGCATACAGCTGGGAGATGTGACTCTGTCCAAGTGATGGGCAGACAATTTAATGCTTAAGGTGGAGTCAATTAGGAACATAGGCATATTCTTATATGAGATAGCTTAGGTGAGAATGATGGGGGCAGGGGAGAGGGGAGGAGAGAAGGAAGAAAAAGTTACTTATTTAATTTGTAATAAATACTTGATGCCAGATGTATTCGTCCTTAGTGTCCTAAGATATAACTACCATGTCAAACAAAGAAATAGTTTGTTAAAGGAAATAAAAAATCCTGTAGGGCTTTGTCAGGCCACTGCCACTTCAATACTGCCAGCTGATGAGTAATTAAGAAAAAAAGCATCTGTGGCTCAGATTGATTTTGCATTTATTATGTCATAGTATTACCACTGTGTCTCAAGGTCCAGACTCGTATTTGTTAACAAGGCAAAGGCCATGCAAATATATTCCAAATATCAGTAGCACCAGGGCTGTCAAAGCAACACTTATGCACAATCTTGTGCAAGCTTTCTCCATGAATAGAACACTTCAGAGTGCCAGAATTTATGATGTGGAAAAGTATTGTGCAATTTTGCTTTGTTAGCTACAGAAAATTTAACAATAGTTTCATTTATTATTTGGTTCTGCAAGGAGGAAAGAGATGCTTTTTACATGCTGTTTTTATAACAGCCTTACAAAATGTAAATCAAATTGTGATGGGAGTCATTTTAAAACAATTGAATGTGTGGGTTATAGGTAGGAGTAGCCTTTTAACAGTTTATTGTGTATTACTTTTTAAATCATCAGTGTACATTCTGTTAACTTCATGTTTTATATCCAGATAAA
This sequence comes from Scolopax mira, assembly GCA_004320125.1. Lineage (NCBI taxonomy): Eukaryota > Metazoa > Chordata > Aves > Charadriiformes > Scolopacidae > Scolopax > Scolopax mira. Next base: position 43,427 of record BJBW01003151.1, read on the forward strand.
TATGTCAATAAAATAAACCTTCATTCAACTAATGAATACCATTGGAACTTGGATAGCTATATTCTAATCTTGGAATAGACTTGACTACAAGACTGTTTTGCACTTTCTTCATAATCCTTTGTTTATGAAGAGAATGTATTTCTGAAATTATGGTTTAGAGGAGAAAGTGCTAGACATTGCAATGATTTAAATTTCTTTTCTAGAAAAATAATTTACTTGATCTGAGGTTCTGCTATGTGTAAAAATTTCTTCTTCATTAATATCCATATTATGCAGAAATTAGTTAATTACTATTTAGGTAATGTAGAAAATATTCAGACAGCACAAACCCAAATGTACCAAAGAGGGAAAGCAACTAGCAGAGAAAGTACACTTTTTTGTTTATTTGACATACAGGAGACATGAGTTCTTGTATGGTTTCACGTATGGTATTTTGGTCATTACACAAAGCTGATCACACCTGATCAGTAATAGAATAAATCTGATCAAATGATAAATCTATTTATGTGCCTTGTCCCCATCCTGAAACCCTGAATATAATTCCAGGGATCGAGTGTTAACACTGGGGGAGGAGATGCTGTGATCTGCTGATTCCATGCATGTTTAAAGAATACTAAAATCTGCAGATACATTTTCAAGATCATGGGCTGAAGGATGTTCATACACAGCTGTTATGTCTCGGTTGTCAATTTATACTTCTCAATTTGCTGATGTATATGCAGAATTTCTTTATGTATTCTACAGGGTTTCGATAACTAAATTAAACAGAACTTTTCTTCCTTCTAAGGCCAGTAGCAACATCTCTTTTGAGTTCAATGAAGCACCATTTTGTCTTTAATGAAAGTATGAATTTATGTGTGTGCTGGTAGGGAATGGAGAGGAAATTGTTATAAAGATATCTTTTAAGATGCCAGTATAGAAAGAATAAGAAAATAATAAGTAAGATTTATCAACTCTAAGGAAAGTATCTTTACTGTCTTTTCTTACAGTGAAAAATAATTTTAGAAATAGAACTTGAATAATGATACGAATATTCGCCCTTAAAAAGTGATGGTGCAAACTCTCACTAGCAGTGCTACAAAACCATCAAAAGTTCTTGCAGTAATTGTTACAGTGCTAGTAGTAGTTATTAGGAAAGCTTAAATAACAGGAAGATTGATGATGTATGTGATTTATATACACTGGAGCTGATGGGGCAATGTGATTTCATTGGCTGTGGAAATTACTGTGCAAGTCTCTTCTTGCTTCAGAACTACACTGTCTGCCTGTCTGCTTCCACTCCTGAGTGAGGGTAGAACCACGATGGCTTGTGCTCATAAAACCAAAACTGTCCTGAAATGCTGCAGCAGGGCACACCTACATCAGCGGAGACCATAAATCCTCCTCCTGAGTGATCTCTTTTTTTTTTTTTTTTTTTTAATTATTCCTCTCAACTCTTTGATTTCCATGAGCATGGAAAATGAGCATTTTTGAAAGGGCATCTGGTTGGTTTGCTACCTGATGCACCAGTTTGCCCAGTGAGTTGTTCCCTGCTCTATCGTCTTCATTAGTGTTGCCCTGGGTTCCCTGGAGGTTGTGGGAGGACAACAGAGAGGGAGTGCAAACCAGTACAAAAAGAGCCAGAAGTGTAAAGGAAACTGGTCGACTTTAAGGTTAAAATCAATGTTAATAAACCTGAGGGTTGCAAAGAATGCTTAGTCGACCCGAGATGATGATACAGGTGTTCTTGCCTACTTGCATTATGTCCACTGAACCTAGACTGTCCTATCACTGTGACTGCTAACCTCAGACCAAAATCCCCAGGTAGGGCAATGTAAAGTCAGAGAAATATTTATGATTCTTCTGATGGATAGTGTGTTATCCTTTGAGCTGTCAGGTCTTATGAATGAAAAGCAAATCATTCTAATGGCTTGGTTTACACATATTCTGGAATAAAGGTGGCATGCATGACAATGTTACGGATTTTATAAAAAAGATTTTAACTCTGCCTAGCTGCAAATTGCATAAAATAATATAATTTGCTCTTATTACTCAATAGGTCTTTTGTGTTACTTAGGAAACTTAAAAATACATTTTCTCAAATTTTGATGAGGTATATAATTTTGAAAATTGCCTCAATAATCAGTAGTCTTATCCTATTAGTATTCCACCTGCCCAGAAAGAAATGACCTCCTCTATCTGTAATTTAGCCTGAGAGGAACATTGTTCATTGGAACTTAAATTTTACATATTTGTTTTTCATGGGATCGAACATACCTGCTATGAAAGATGTCTAGTATGACAAGATTTCTGTTTCTAATGATCTTTGATATTTGTGGTTTTGATTAAATAATTATAGCTTTTCCTTTAATTGAAACAGTGTATAGTTCCTTCAATTTAGAACAGTAGTTTTTACTGAAATTGTGTTTTTGTTGGTGGACAGAATTTATATAAAAGTAAAAATTAACATGAAAATAATGAGCAATCTTTTTTGAGGCGTCCTGAAATTTCTTATCAGCATGCTTTAGAGAGGTTGTTAGGAACAGGTTTTGGTGCTTGGAATCAATGAGACATGAGGAGCAAAGGACAGCATCATTTTACAGAATCTGTAGTAGACTAAGAAGGAGAGGAAGTTTTGCAGGAAACTGCAGGAGAACAATTAAAGCAGGAAATAACTACTGCCTAAAGGCTTCTGTAAGAGAAAGAGAAGACAGACAAGAGGAGACAGAGAAAGGCAAGCATTTTTGTCTTTGGGGTAGTTGTTCTGACAGTGTAAGATGCTCAGTGTCCTATGGGTTGATACAAAATGAGGGATTTGTTGGGGTTTTTTTGGTGTGATGTCTTCAAATTATATGTAAATAGAAGTAGTTCACTTTTTAGAATATGTGCGTACCTTTTAAGTGTTCCCTACTCTTAAGTTGGAAGTATGTAGCACATAAATGTTTACCAAGTCATAAGTACTTAAAATGACATTTCTGTGATCTTAACACGCCAAATAAAATTATTATTATAGCCCTCAAATTTGAAAATATGAGCTTACTTCGTACTCTGGAAATTGCTTTTCACCTACCCTTCTTTTCAGGTCTTTGTTAACCAGTGGCTGAGATTTGTTTTTGTAATTTTGTAGCACAAAACTCAGCCTGGACAGAACTGTCAGTTCTCAAATTGATATATGGACTTTTTCCAGAGCTGTAACTAATTTTTTATAAAGCTAGGAATGTAATGACAAAGTTTGTTTATAAGTTGATGTTACAATTTGTATTTCTATTATTTTTCTTTGCAAACATGAAAACCATGCCAATTTCTCTTTGTCAAAGGTAATTTAAGATTTTTTTGCACAATATTCAGTTACTTTTTTTGAGAGACCTATCGAGGCATTCGCTTTACTGGGCATGTTTAGTTTGGAGAAGAGGAGGCTGAGGGGAGACCTCATTGCCCTCTACAACTCCCTGAAAGGAGGCTGTAGAGAGGTGGGGGTTGGCCTCTTCTCCCAAGGGAATGATGACAGGACCAGAGGGAATGGTATGAAGCTGCAGCAGGGGAGGTTTAGATGAGATATCAGGAAGAATGACTTTCCTGAGAGGGTGGTCAGGCACTGGAACAGCCTGCCCAGGGAGGTGGTGGAGTCTCCATCCCTGGAGGGATTTAGGAAATATGTAGACATGGCACTTCAGGGCGTGCTCTAGTGCCCAAGATTGTTGGGTTGTGTCCGTTTGTGGTTTGGTTTTTTGGTTGGTTTTATTTGGGTTTTTTTGTGTGTGTGTATGTTTGGGCTCGATGTTCTCAAAGGTCCCTTCCAACCATGAAGATTGTGTGATTCTGTGATAAGGAATTTGCTCGTGGGGCCAGAGTCTGGTGTTTGTGGTGACTCCTGGGGCTGGGCAGCTTGTCCCTATTGAGCCACCTGAAGGTACATTGGGACAGGGAAGGGGTTTAGCAGAGGAGAGCAGAAGCAAGGAGAAGATGTATTTCCTCTCATAGACACACCAGTGGAGCAAGCATTAAAGAGGGAGCAGAATTAAATTAAGGGATGCTGTTGTACTAAAAGCAGATCAAGTAACGTGACTGAGAATATATTTGGAAAGTGGAAATTAAAAGGTGTAGGCATCAGAGCAATGAGGGTCAGAGAGAACTCCGAACATGAAGAGCAGGAGAAAAATTGACTTCCCTTTTGATGAAGCACGATTGTTTGTAATTGTGGTTGGAGCTGTCAGCTGGGAGAACATCAGCTGGAATGTGAAGTACGAGTCCACGTTTTCATGAGCTAAAGTAACTGCTTCTGAGATTATTTTCCTGTTTCTTCTTTTTTCCTTTGTAATCATGTCCATACTTTTTACATGCAAAGACAGGACTGGAGATCATTCCTTCAAAAATGAGAGCTGGTTTTTAGAACATCATATTTCTGGGATGTCTCCTTACCTCAGCCCTTGTCAGTGAGCACCCAGTGGGTGCTGGCACTTGGCTGGTGACGGGACTGAGAGGTACCCAGTGTCACATCTGTGACAACATATTTGATTGTCATCCTGCTCTGGGATTTTCAGGCAGCATCCATTCCCCAATGAACATAAATCGGGTATAAAAATGCAGAAATTTGTTAGCTTTTGGCCGCACCAGGTCTTGCAGGAGGGAAAAAGTGCCGCACACTCTGGAGTCCCAGCCCCATGAACCAGGAGAAGAAAGGTCTGGACACATGAAAATCCCTTGCTGTTTCTTCGGAGCGATCAATGGTAGAAATGATAAAGCCATCCCAACCCAGCCCACCATCCCAGAGAATCCCAGAGGTGTTTCCCTGGGTATTGCTGGGCAGGGCAATGCCCCTACACAGAGAGGAGCAGCCTGAGCCTTCCGCAGGGCAGCACAGCCCCTCTTCAGCTGGGGTGGGGGTGACTGGGCTGCAGGACGGCCTCACTATCTGGAAAAATGAGAAAAAAAGGCCCGTGGAGACAGATCACGTATGAGACAGTTATACTTCACCCGAGAAGCTAGAAAATGCTTTCCCTGTTTTGAGCTCTGCCTAGCCATAGATTTCCATATACTTTTAGCAAGAAAATGAAAGCCAGCAGCTTAATAGCTTAAGTGCAAAGCTTACTGTCAAATTCAATCCTTCAGATGAGGAGGAAGAAAGTCTTCTGAGATAGATGGCAAATTTTACATGTGGGCAATTTCCTGCTCAACTTCTATTATTCTTCGATGAGTTGCTTTAGTTGTCTTTATATCTTTCTACCGCTCCTTCTAGTTCCTGAAGCAGGAATTAATGTACAAGGTAGAAGGCCAGCAATGTGCCGAGGATCGCCCAGACAGATCGTTGGATAGCTTTCCTCCAGGATGGCTGGGGATTGCAGAGGGAGTCTGTCGGTCTGGGAACACACAAGCTGTTGCTTTCTTGCTGAAAATGCAAAGTATCCGATAGATGGAGTTAAATAATGCATGCAAGTCAATCACGTCCTTCCCATTACTGATCAGGAGATGTGGAAGAACAGACATCAGGGTCATAGTCCACATTTGCACGCCTCCCCACTACCCTCCTCTGCTCTGCCCATGCACAGATGTGCTCCCCCATGCCTTGCTACGGGTTTCTCCCTCTGTTTGTTGCCCAAGCGAGGGGCCGATTGCCATGAGGAGAGATGGCCCTGGTGTGAGAGGGGTTATGTGCATCAGTGAACAGCCTGGCAGTGCGGGAGACGCTTCCCAGAGTCCCTTCAGGTTTCCTCCTCTCTTCCCTGGCTCTCAGCAATCCCACCAGCTTTCCGGGAACCTCCCATCTGCCATCTATTAGAGCCTTGCTCTCAGTACGTGCTGTAGTTCCTAAAACAATTTTTTGTTATTATGATTTTGCTTATCTTGTGAAAATTTATAGTATTTTTGTCTTATTATTATTTGGGCATAACTTCCATTTTTGACAGAGATCTCTATGGTTGGTGTCTTTGCCACGCTCTTCTTGACTTTCAGGAGCACTCACTTGGGCTAACTCTTCTTTTGTGGTACTTTCATTTGGGTTTTATTTGGGGAAAAGTTTGCATCACTCTCTAGCTTCTAATACAGCATCTTTAAGCAACAGCTATGCTGCTGAGAAGCACTCCAGTATTTTATCTGTTTCTTCTTCTAATTTGCTTCAGTTAGCTTACGAATATTTATGGGGTGCTCTTCCTGAAGGGAAGGATGCTGAGAAGTGACAAGTCAGGATTTTCAATCTACTGTAAATCATGCAGCTTTTGGGTGGTCTAGGATGTATTTGATATGTGGACATGGGGACTCCACTGATGTCTATGGATTCCCTAGCGTTCAGCACCAAGACTGTGAATTTTGAGTTACAGTGTTTGACTCCTTGCATTACCAAGACAAATAACAGAAACCCAAACAGAAGGTGACATCTGCTTTGTAGCCAAACATAGCAGCAACTATTTTTTGTAAAGGAAAGGCAGACTTTCTCAGCTGCAGAGGTTACATTTCAAATACAAAACCCAGGAACCTGGCTTGACTCGGGATCTGGATAAATTTCCAGGTTTCTCTTTGTGAGAATATCCAATGTTTCTTTTTTACCTTAGGGGTATCTAGAATATTTTCATCTCTTATCAATTAAGTTCAAATGAAATACAATGAAAAGAATAAAATGAATACTACAGATTTAAAAAGAATAAAAGGAACAGCTCCAGAGTATCATGAGTTTTATCTGATTTTCTTCTAAAGCATTCCAGCCCTCTGGCTATCGTATTATATGTCTTTCTAGCCCACATCTCTAACACTAGGACAAATGCGAACACCCACTCTGAAACTACTAATCTTTGGATTTATTATCCCAACCAGAATAGATAAATGTCTCTATAAAATGCTTTGCACACATTCTTATCCTTTTTGGAGGAAAAAGAGTCAATAATGTTCTCCTGGCATCCACCTGAAACCTCCGTCACTGAGTTGTTTTCTTCAAAATCCTCAAAACATGGTGCAGGAGCGTTTCTCCCACGATGTGTTCACCAACCATCTGGATCAGGGTCCCTCTCAGTTCCAGCAAGTCCAATCACCATGACTGGTACTGATGTTGATGGGGTCTCAAGGAGCTGGTAAGAGTTTTGTTGGCTTGAGTGCTTTAAAGATGAAGCCTGTTTTGCAAGAAACATCTTTGGTTTGTTTTTTTTTTCACTGCAGGTGTTGCTGAGCTCCATCTGATGGACAAGCAGTGAGTGATCTGGTGGGAGAGGAACCTGCACATCCCACTGCTGCAACAAGCAGCATCACCCTGCTCCTAGAGGTTGCTAATTTATGATTTCCCTCCCCCCCCCCGCCCTAAGATATCATTTTTATCTTCACATTGGCAAAGAAGTGCTTTACTTCTCAGGTAGAGAAGTCAGCGCTATTCCTGGAGTAAACCAGAGAGCTGAATTTTGCCCAAAGTGGCTTAAATCCTTCCCGCTCTTAATGGCAGCCCCTTTGGTCCAGCTCTTTTAGCTGTGGGGCAGCACGACCCACCTTGGAACCCATCTGGAATGAACTGACCTCAGTTTCCTTTGGCAGCAGGTTACAGACCCATCTGTCTCCCCTCCTGAGAACAGCTGGGACAGACGGCCCTGACAGTTAACCACCTTCCTCCTTACCTGTAATTATTTTCCATCACTCTTGCCTCTAACCTTTCCCTAAATGACAAGGTTTCTTCAGTCAAGGTATTAATTTCCAGCTCCCCAAAAGCCTCTGCTGCATGATTTGGGCACATGGCATCACTCCCGACTACCTGCTGCCATTCTGCTGCAGGAAAGTGCTGCTTTATAATCTGACAGTCCATAAATGGAGCAGTTACATGTCAAATAGCATCTTTTGATAAACTCGCTGGATGAAAGTCTTCTTTCTTTTGTGTGACATTTCACCACAGTTTTTTCTTCAATGTTTCTGACATTTTTCCCATTACTATGATAAATTTCTAAAGCAAAAATACACTAATAGTTTGTTCTCATGAAAAGAAAGAAAAGGAAATGCAATGAAAATTAGAGGAAAAAATAGCTAATGTTGTAGTAGTCAGGTGGAAGGTGTAGGACTGAGAATGTAGATGTGATAATAAATACCATGAATGCTGACAGTCTAAGATCAACTTTGCAATGGCATTAGCTGGAGAAATAGCACCCTACAAACCCAATATTGACTACACTTTTGGAAGGAGGATCCATTTTTGTGATTCTGAGTGGGTAGTTCTGTGGCTCAGTTTCTGGTGATTCCCATGGGAAGCCAGCTCTGGGTCCTAGCACAGCACCTAGAAGTGCTCACCTTTAGACATGTCTGTATCTACTTAGTATGTATCCCAGGGCTGGTGAAAGACTCCAGCTTTGTTTTCACCGTTTCATTGTTCTTGCAGCCATGTAACAGGTGTGGGAAGTTCACGTTCTGCTTTCAGGTTGCTTTTCTTTTGCTCCTGCCTGCTTGGACCAGGCTTTTAATGCCAACACCTTTCCAGAGTTTAAATTGTTCTCAGAGGTGGGAGAATTTCTTTTTGGCTTCCTGCAGTGTATTTGAAAGGTGTGCCTTATGAATGTGACTTAAAAAAATCTGTCTGTTGGAACATTTATTTGGAAATTGCGATGGTGACAGCTATTTCATTTCATTGTGGGTTTTGCTTAGAGACAGCAGCAGCAGGTTACATGGTGTGGCAGTGGCAGTATCTCCTGCATGTCAGGATTCCTCCTCTAAAGTCACCTTTTGTCTGTGGGGTTCTGGGGGCCAAGAATATCTGAAAACTGGAGAAAAAAAAAAGGTCAGTCAGTTAATATTAAAAATAAATGAAAGGAATCCCAATGCACAGGCAGATGAGCTATCTATTGTGGTTTCTCACGCTGCAGGATGTCTAGAAAAAGGTGCTGCACCAACAGTACAGCAGCAATTATTTAATACACAAGTATTGTAATTTGGGTTCTTCCAGCAGCCCCCAATGGCTGAACACAGCACAGACCCTCCATGCCAACCCCCACCACTCACACCCTCTTCTCTCCCAGACTTGTAAGGATTTCCCCAAATCCCAAGGATTTGTCCCACAAGAAGACATTGCTGAGCACTACTCCTTTAGAGAACATACAGTTCCATAAAAAGCTATATAACACCGTTCTGCAGAGTGAGGTACCTGCTGCTGCTGGAGGAGGGGGCTGCCTTTTCATCCCAAAGAACTCAGGTGAGGGTGATGGTGGAAAACAAACCCGGGGGTGGGAGAAGTCAGAGAAGGGATTTTGCAGTTGTTGATATCTCCCCTTCCTGTCTCACACATTTTCTCTCCTAATGCCCCACAGTCATAAGGGGGAAGCAAAGAGTAGGCACAAATGTTGGCAGTTTGCAGTGGAAATCACTAAGTTTGTACTGAGAAGTTTCCGCAGACAAAGCATGTGGCTCCTCTTTCTCGAGCTGGGTCAAGTTTCTGAGGGCCATCAAATCAGTCTGGCCATTTCTTAGTTGAGCTGATACTTAAAATGATCAATCATGGAAATTATTCTGTGGAGTTTTCTGTTGAACTCCTCTGAGGGAAAAGAGAAGGATGTTCCTGTGCCCAAGCATCTTCCTAAGAGTTTGTTTAGTTAAATCCTGCACATTGTATTTGACTTTCTGCAAAATAGTTGTGATGCAATTAGTTGTCTGGATTAGTATAAAGCCTCTAACGTTAGATATTTTGCAAACACAAAGATGGGTTTGTCATTCCCAGAGGGTCACAGTTTAAAAAAGGATTTGCATCTCTAACTTCACTCTCAAACAATTTTAAAAAAAAAATTCTACACAGGTAAAAACTTAGAGAAGAAATGTTGCCTGTGCACTGGACACACAGTTTCCTCAGGCAGCCACAGTGAGTGAGATGGTGCCTCGATCCTGTATATCCTTTGATGAAACTAATATAATTATTTTTAGGCACCTGAATTGTGACTTTTCAATAATCATGGAATTCATCATAAGAAGGAATTGAGTGGGTTTCATCTCCTTTATATTTAGGACTCAGCTGTCTGATACTTTGCTTTGTTTTTTCTTTTAAATTTGGTGAAAGAAAAAAAACCAAACCTGAAAAACAGTACAAAATAATATAAAATTGTAAATCATTTTAGCTTGTGGTCTGAGACATCCTGCATTCTCTCCAGTCATCTTCTATCTTATGATTATTTTTAATATCCACTTAGGGAACATATCCCTGAAATACTTTTTCAGATGGAAAAATAATATCTTTTAATAGTGTAGATAAATTTATTCTCATTTTATTCCTACTTTTACATTCCTGCATTTACACCCACTTTGACCATCCCTTGAAGGCAATGCCTCACTGCTTCCAAAAAAGAAACCTTACTGGAGATGTGGGGACTTCATTCCATCAGGAAAAGACACAAGAACCAATTTAAAAGTCGTGTTCAAAATTAGAAACACACCTTTAACAACAAGGCTGATCAAACAGAGAACAAACTGCTACGGAAATGGCACAGAATCTGCCCATTGGCATCACTAAATCAGGACAGATTGTTCTTTAAGATGACATGCTTGATCTAAACACAACCTGTCAAGTGTGATACAGGGCAAGTGCTGAAATCAAATACCCTGTCATTCAGCAAGGTCGTATCAGCTGAGACAACAGCTCCTTCCTGCAGGACACCAAGGCAGGAGACAGTCCCTGCAGCTGCTCTCCATGACAAAGCTCCGGGTGCTATGAGTCACACCACTTCCTAAACCATCTCCAGACCTGGAATAGAAAGACACTTACGTTTTTTTCCCCTTTTCCCCATAAACATTTTGGGGGAAGGGGCACAAGGAGCAGCTTCACTGCAAGCAAACCAGCTGCTGGCAGGAAGATTTAGGAATGATACTGTAAAAGTCAGGAGCTGGTGGCAGCACCCACCCAGTACAATGACTTCGGGAGACTTGCTGGTGAGCTCCTGGGATTTTCCATCTGCAATGGCCTTGGCAGGACACAGAAGAGCCCACACTCTCACTGCCCCCCCTCGCTCAGCCCCTGAATGCAGAATAAACACTGGAGAACCTGGAAAACAGCATCTCCTGGTGAGCTGGAACCACCAACTTAACAAGGGACATGGTAAAATCCTTTCTTCTGGGCTGGAACTCCTCCATCCAAAACAAACTCACACTACCAGGCTTTTATTTTACATTTTTAAAGACATTTTCTCAGCTGTGTTAGTGCAGTGGAAGAAATGGGAAGCAATTTGGGTTTCAGGTGGGAGGGGGAGGCACACAAAGCAGGCTCCCGGGTCTCATGTTCTGCCTTTGGCTGTGATCCTGCAGCTCCACACAACAGCCCTGCAACCACTCAACAACTTTTTTCATATTTCTGCATTGTAAGCTTTTTTTTTTTTTCTTGAAGCATTTTCACACTTCTATTGTTATCTGCTTCTTCCATGTTATGCTTTAAGGATTTGCATCTACAGGTTCATGCTCTTCTTAATCGCGTATGTAGCTTCCCAAGTGCCTTAACAGAGGGGCACCTTCTAGATAAGATAATTATAATCAAATAAAGATAAATACTCATTACATAAACAGCGTATACAACAAAGAGAACCTTTCCAACTAAAGGCTAAATGACAGACTTAATGATGAATGATATAGACTAATTACAGGTTTCATAATTCATTAGCATCAAAATGCAACGTTTTAACACAAGACAAATTGGCCAGAGTAGCCCTGCAGTTCCAGGTGCCAGCCAGCTCGCCCAGCAGCAGCTGAGGAGACGATGGGTTTATGCTCCTCCAATCCCATGTTTTGGGGGTGTGGGTGCTGGGAGCCCAGGGATCAGCCTGGCTCTGGTCACAGGACGGGCACATCCTGCCCGAAGATGGGCTCCTGCCTGTGCCCCGTCCCTCGCTGCAACTCCTTTCCTGCATGGGTGCACACTCTGCTGAATTACTGATGGGACTGCTGTACCTTGGGGACATCTTCTCAAAGGGGTGAGGGGTCCAGCCAATAAAATCATTGCATGATGGCACCACAGCCCATCTCACTGTCCAACTCCTCAATGGTGAGCTGGATGCCCAATCTACTCGATGCTGAGATAGAACAACAGAAACACACCATTAACCTTATTCCAACACTCCTTGGCCATGCAGGAAGGACTTGGGCTACTTTGCTGCTTATTTTTATTTTGGGCATGCAAGCTAGCGGGAGGAGAGAAAGTTCCCCACAAAGTCTCACAAAGAAACAAATGACACACACCGGAGTTGCGGGGACAGAGATCTGCTGAAGGAAACACCCTTCCAGCCACGGCATCAGGACTTGTTGCTCACCTGAAGGGTAAGGTCCTGTCAGCACAGGAGGGCAAGTAAAAGGTAACCTGCCCACCCGAGCATACACTACTTTAAACTTCCCCAAAGAGAAAGGGTGCTAAATACTGCTCCCCAAATTCACTGGCATTAATGAGGGGTAGTTTAACTGCCACTATGTACAAGACAGGAAAAAACCTTACATAATCCCTACGCTCAATGACTTCCTGGGACAAGCAGTTACAAAGTCTTTTTTGTATATTATCTGGGAAAAAAAAATTGTTTTGCTATGTTTTGGTGGAAACAACAAGGAAAATTATTAAACTCATCAGGTTGCAATGTGTCAATTTATGTATATGGCTTCCTTGTAGCTGGAAGAGTAGAACTGTATAACTTGTATAACTCAGCTGGTTTATCATCTATCTGTCTATCTATCCATCTACCCATCCACCTACCTACTTACCCATCTATGTACTTACCCATCTGCCTATTTTATACACAGGAGACCTACAAAGAGATGTATCACATGGCAAAGCCACGGGAGAAATTTGAAAAAAGTTGAGAAATTCCCTCTGCTTGTAACAGAAACCCTGATGGCTTCCCTGAGCAGACAGGGCCAAAGCAGCAGAGGTTTATTTTCATGACCAGAGCCACCAGAGCATATGCTGGCAGCACCATAAGTGGAAATTGGCTGACTAGCATCTGCTACCAATTATAGAGGCTCTGCTGATTCATATCAGCTGTGGCTGGTGCAGTGTGGCTCCAACACCAGCTTTAAACTCCATCCTGAAGGTGCTTCTCCTGCTAACCTGTGTCTGATGGGCAGCAGCTCTTGGTGCCGAAGCTGGAGGTGGGGTTCCTCTAGGCTGTTGGCAGTGCTGATGCCCCATGGTCTCTGCTGGCTGTGGGACCATCCCACAGAATCTTACAGGTAAAATTGCTGCGAAGGCCTGTAGGAGAGGTGAGGAGCAACCCCGATGGAGAAGACTGTGGTGCCTTCCCTGTGGGTCCCACCTGCAGGGTGCTCCTGCTGCTTGGCCAGGCTGCTCCAGGCTGCAGCTGCAGGACACATAGCAGGAGCAACGTTTCCAATTCTGTAGCGTTTTTGCTGAGCTGATGGAAATCTCCTGCTTAATGAGAAGATAAACTTGGAGCTTCATTGGGAGATTTACCTGGGTGAGAGAAATCGTACCAATTTGGAGTTGTCATGAGTGGGAGAGAAAAGTTTGAATGAGTCCTCTCACACCCGTGACAAGTGATGTCAAGCGGGATGTGCACAAGGACTACCTTTTTTGCCCTGTTTTTGCGGTACTATTAGGAAAGCGTGTTGATGCAGATTTCAAGGAGGAATTGTAATTATCAATGCCCATGGAGCAGTCAGAAAAAAGGCAGGGAAGAACTCTAACAACTCACAGAAGAAACACGTTGCATTACAAGTGTCTCTGTGATGGCAGCAGTAGCACAAGTCCCAGTTTATCTGGGAGGGATTATAAATTGTTCAATAAAAGCAGTTTATTGCTCCAAAGCCTGGAGAGCTGCCTGTCCCCTGCCCACGGATGGTCACCCCTCCCTGCCTGTTCCCCTGCTGGGTTCTCAACGGTGAGGACTGATGAAATGACGACACATCCTTTGTCCTAAAGGATTGTACATCCTTTACCACCTGCAGTCACTCTGTCCATAAGTCATACTGCCATTTAAATCCTAAAAACCACAGAATTAAAAAAAAAAAAAATTAATCTCAAAATAAGGAAGAAACATAGCGCCGCGTCACTGCTCACTATATACCTATTTTATCTTTAGTTATAACAGATGTTCTTATACAATTGAACCTGTAGATAGTTCACATTACAAAGGTGAATCTTATGGAAACATTAATTGCTTACTGTTACAGTTTATTTTCATTATGTTATCTTGTTATTTATTTGTCAATATCTGTAAAAGTTTGATAGCAATAATGTACAAATCCTAAATTTCTACAGCATATGTGAAAATGCTGTCTCAGAAAGCCTATAGCATATTGCAGGTAAAATGAGGCAGCAGAGCTCCGTGCTGCCGAGTGCTGCCATTCAGCTTTGGTTGAAAATGGACTGAAAAACCATTCTTAATCTACCACATTTCTCCAAGCTACAGGGCTACTAAAGAGACCCAGCATCTGGAAACATTTCAAACCTTTTTTCCCCATTTGGAGTTTAACCTTTTGAAACAAAATTAACAGCTTTTTATTGGGGAAATAATAATAATAATAGTAGTAAAAATAAAAAGCTAGTGGCTTTTTTTGAACTTTCCAGGGTAAATGTGGGAAATCAGTGGGAGATTTGTTCTATGTGCCTGAGTTTTTCTTTCTTCCCACCCCCATCTGGGCTGGTAAGAGCCCGGAGAGCAGCGGCACAGGGGGGTCAGCGCAGAGTCCTCGCTGCCAGCGGGTAGGAATTACCCAAAGCAGGACCAAAGGATCACTTCTGGTTTCTACCCACAGAGACACGAGGCCTTTGGTGATAAAATTGCCAAAGGCACGAAAGCCAGGGTGGCAAAGCGGGGCGAGGGTGGTGCTGGTTGTACCACGGCACAGGAAGCATTTGGGGAACATTGGATTTGGTTTTTATGACCAAATTGTAGCGGGTGAGAGGACGGTGACCTGCAGAGGCTGCTGTCCCCAGCGAGGAGTGCTCCCGGGCAGCCGGCTGCCATGAGATGCAGCTCTTGGTTTTCTACCAAAGAACAAGAAAGCTTCAATAATTGAAAGGCTCCTTAAATCTTTTAACCTTTAAATGCTTCTTCTGGGCTATGGTGCTGCTGAACTACAGGTCTCTGCTTCTCTAAAGGGATAAGAGTCAGAGAAGGTACAGCTGGGAATTGGGCCTGATTGGCCAAAACGGAGAAAAAAACACCTTTCTATTTTTTTGCCACATAAAATAAAATAACATAACATAACCTGCCCCCTCAGATATCTCAGACTGTGAAAGCTTTGAGCCTGTGGTCCTTGTGAATGGAGAATTTTCGTATCAGTTTAATGTGTTGCTGAATAACCACTGTGAGATGACTGATTGAAATTCTCTGTAACATATGTAGAAATGAAAAGAGAGAAAACAGCCTTAAAAACATTGGGGGAAAACAAGAAAATAAAGGGGTTGAATGAAATTTGCTCCTGACAGCTGTTTGGTGCCACACTCAGTGGTCACTGCTGGTGATATATGCTGAGGTGCATGATTGTGTTTCTTCAACCCTACTTTGAAGTTGCAGCAAAAATAACGTAAAAGAATACTCATTAGCCACAAAGCCCCTTATTTGAATGCAGATACGGATGGGCATTTGCACATAAATAACCCACTCCTTAGACATTTCTGGGAAGACAGACCCAGTTTTATGGGTGTCTGTGACTACTGCATCAGGAAAGAGATGGTCAGGCTGGAACAGATGTCCAGGAGCCCCATTTTGCAGTTTGACCAATGCTAGCAATGAAACAGAGCATTTGGACCCTGAGAAAACTTCAAGTATTCCCACGCTGCATCTCAGCATTTCATGCCCTCCTCCTCTCAACGCCGTCTCAGGCAGAAAATAACACTTGCAGCCCCAGCTGAAGTCTTTGCACATGATTGATAAAGGACTTCTTATCTAAGAATTTTCTTTTCAAAAGGAAGCTAAGATGGTTGACTCTTTATTTCTGTAACATCTGAAAAGCAATATCCGACTTCAGATATTTTTTTCTAAAGATTCAAAGAATGTTGATTTCCTGTCATATTGATGCAGCAATGACAAATACGATACAATGATTAATCACTGCTCTAGTCACCATTCACTTCCCTCGTTACATAGGTGAGGCAGCAAAGAGCTGTGCCTAATTTAGCAAGGATAAATCTATTTAGTAGAGTTATTTCACTGTTCAGCACCGTTTTTTCATAGTAAGTTTCATTTTTACTTTTGACTCTTGACCAACAGAGAATTGATACTTATGACCATCTTTTAAACACCATTAACCTGATGATGTAACAAACACAGAGAAATCCATTAATTCAAATATACATAATCAAAAAGTCATGCAAACTAAATTAGATATACAGTTAGAGCAAGATATGCCATCTGTTCAAACTTTCTAAGGGCTAAAGTAACTGAGATGAAGCCAATTTCAGTAGGCAATAAAAAAATTATGCTGCAGAGTTACAGGCTCTATGTCCCACAATTTATTCCCTTTCTCTTAAATGATTATTCTAAATCATATGACTATGATCACTTTCATCCATTCATTACCTGTTCTACCTCCTTTTTGAGTATTAAATCCAACAACCTTTGTCAATGAAATGTAGAACAGAACTCTTAGAGCTGCTGAAATGGCATAGGTAAACGTGTCATTAATTTCCCGACAGCAGTAATTTCAAATATTTTATGTGATTTCTTCAAACGGTCACCTCTTGTTCAGTACAAGCAAAATAGACGTTAAATTATACAGCTGACCCTTGCATGTAATGTATTGAATACTGCCCTCTTTATGGGTGTGATGTCACTTTGTCCAAATGTTATGTCTTAAACTGATCCACACCCCACCTGCCCCGTCAAACAAAACACTTGGGAAAGTCCTAAGTGAAAACATCGTTTGCTGCAAAAACAATTTATTCCCTCAGACTTACAAAATGTCACTTGAATAAAGGAGCCCGGGATGCTGCTGCCAGGGGAGAGAGCAGCTCGGCTTTCCCCTGGGATCCTGACTGCCCCCACGGCTGGGGACCCCGCAGAGGCATCCCCTGTGCCAAGCCCTGTGCCCCGAGACACGGACACCCCACTTTTCCACACAACACTGCCCCTGGCAGGGCAGCTCTGGCATGAGGAAGGACGTTCCAGCAGCTTTTTCAGCAACGGCAGCACTGCACGTCCACAGCTTGGCAGGCATCCTAGCGCTCCCACGTTGGAAGCTGCTTCACCTTTATGGGCTGATTTTGGCCCAAGATGGGCCAAAGAGTCTCTCGAGTGATGCTGAGACAACGGGGGGTAAGTGCAGGCAGAGCCTTTGGGACGGGGAGCCTTTGGTGAGCTCTCGCATGCACCGCTGCTTATCACCTCCTCACTTGCTAAATCAAAGCACCAGTTAAGTGATAAGGATTTTGCCTTAAAAACCCATTTACTTCTTGGAAATTAATCCACAGATTAGGAGGCTAATCCTCCTCTATTTAACACTGTGAGAAAAGTCTGGCTCCCCAGCATGGCCCCCCAGTCTGGGTTTGGTATGTACCAGCTCGCACTGCTCCAGGCACTCCTCGAGAGACACGGCTGGGTCCAGGCTGCTCCCCCCCACCATGGGGACAAACCCCAGGCAGGGCACAGCTCTGTCCCACTGGGGCTGGACACTAAGGATAAGATCATAGAAGCATAGAATAATTTGGGTAGGAAGGGACCCTAAAGACCACCTAGTTCCAGCCCCGCTGCCCTGGGCAGGGACACCTCCCACTAAATGAGATGACTGAAGAAATTCTTTGGAGAGACTTTTTCTAAATGAACTTGATTTTAAGAACCATCTACTTAATAAAAATAACTGATGTCCTGGTTGAGGTAAAACAGAACCAATTTTCTTTTCAGTAATTTCTAACAACCACATGCAGCAGAGAGGTGTTTTTATTATTTGCCTCTAGAAGTTTATAAAAATAGATTAAATTTTGCAGGATTCAGTTCAGCTTAGATGCTGAACAGTTCATTCCTTTCTCTCTCTCACTATGTTGAAGCAGCCCTGGCCCCATTCTTTGACGTGTAACTTATGCAAAGACAAACCCCTTTCAAACCCACGTGGCTTTGGTGCTAACGAGATCATTTGTGTTTCCTGCCACAGCCATGGGCAGCCATAGCCCTCCAGCAGCGTTCTTGATGTGGGAAGGAAGCTCCACATTCTCTCCACTGCTTCCCTTGATGTTGTGACACTGAAGGAAGAGTTCGAAAAGGAGCCCCAAAGGAAGGAGATGGAGCCCACGGGAGGTGAGTGCGCCTGGAGGGACCCGTGCAGCAGAGCGTGGCAAGGGACAGGACAGGGGCCGCCACCAGCCCAGGGCACAGCACCAAATAGGCAGCTTCTCAGGGAGGACAGCTTGCCATAAAGCACCAGGGTAACGATGACTTGGTGGGTGAATCATCCCCAAACTGCCAAATTCCCACCCACGAGTGGGGATTTCAGTAGCCATTACCCGAAGATGGATAGCGATGAAATTCGGCGCTAATGGGCAGCTTGGCACTGCAGAGCAGCCCGTGACGTTCTGAGAGGAAGGGAAAGTAGCCACAGGGGCAAAATTATCTTTGCAGATAAGCAGAGCCAAGTGTGCATGCACTGCAAGCTTAAACTCGTGCTGGTTCGGGGATATCCACAGGGCTGAGACGAACATGAAGGGAAGGAAGAGCCCGATAACAAGTGAGGAGCATCCGAGAAGAGCTGGGGCTGGAAGAGCTGCACCTCGAGCATCCAGCCCCCCTCACCCAGGGACACTGCTTGGCTGGTGGTTTCTCAGCTCTTTCCATCACCGTGCATATGCTAAACTGTAGTGATATTACGTGTATTAGCAGTGTTAAGATTCCCCACCAGGTGCTCAATATTTAGTGGTCTCTCACTCCCAGTGAGGGCACCGATACCTCCCGTCTCCATCTAAATGGGTACAGGAGGCCAGGAGAAGCACAGACCTCAGAAACAAACCCTGAAATCAGGACAGTTTGCCTCAAACCAGCTGATAGAGGCTCACATTGGCAGAGGTACAGGGCAGGGGCAACCCTGTTTCTGGGTACAGAAGCATCTTTTTTCGGAAGCCCTGTTGACTGCCAGGTCACAGCTCACACCCTGAGCCTGGGACAGACCAAGCCGTGGGCTGCGCCTGCTCTCCACTTGCTCTGCTCTTCATGGACCTCCCCTCTGAGGCCTTCACTTTGGCTTTTCCATGGGAAAGGAAAGTTTGCATTTTACAATGGCATCTGAGACAATTTACTATTGCTACAGAAATTAAATTAATTGCAGGCAGTATGGGTAAGCTGGAAAGCAAAAGTGTATGACAAAGGAAAAAACTGGAAAGAAGACTTAAAGACAAAAATTTATGGGCTTTTTTGTGGCATATATAGTTTTGTATTGTCTTTTGGTTTGTGTATTATTTTGTGTTATGGATTTTACCTCTAAATGTCTAATAAATCCATGTAGCTCATTCTAAATGAATATATTAATAAAAGGCATCTATGGCTTCAGTCATGATGGGTACTTCAAATTGTTACATTCAAACTTAATTAATTTTATATATTCTTGCATGCTTCAGAGTCATATTGTGCTATTATTAATTTATTTTGAAGTGTATACAATCACAATCAGTGTTTCTTGCTTACTGTATTTCCCCTATGGCTGAGCAGTCCCACCACTCATCAGAGAACTCTGAAGAACTCAGTGATTTCCTGACCTGCTCTCTGAGTGCAGCTGTGTGAGCAGCCGACCCTTCAGTTCTCTGGCCAGATTCAATCAAGGACAACTTTTCTTTCTCATTGACATCAGTAAAAAAGGAAACACAAAATTGATTAATCAAATATCCAAGGTTTATTTTTTTC
The DNA here is from genome assembly GCA_004320125.1 of Scolopax mira. Classification (NCBI taxonomy): domain Eukaryota; kingdom Metazoa; phylum Chordata; class Aves; order Charadriiformes; family Scolopacidae; genus Scolopax; species Scolopax mira. Next base: position 63,163 of record BJBW01003151.1, read on the forward strand.
CTAAAGAAAACACTTCCTTCCCTACTTAAATATGTTATAATTATATTGCATTAAAAAGAAAAAAAAACCCCACACCCAAACATTTTTAAATTGAAACAGATACCACTGTAAAAATAAAGCACTTCAATTATTATTTATTGGTTCTTCTTTTTTTTTTTCCCAGTCAAAAGCATCTAACACATTCATTACAATTCACAGACACATTCATTACAATTCCACAAAAGCTATGATTAATCTAAATGTGTTTTCATTCTTTAAATATTTGGCTGGCACGGGTTGTGCTCAGCTGTATTTTGTGATCAGAAAGGAAGTGCCTGGCCTGTTAGTGCTTACCTTGCTCTACAGCACGGGGCACGCTCCTCTGACCCAACTAATTAATCTGTAATGAGTGCCTTCCCCATGGAGTTAAACGCAATGCCAGTGGTGATCAAACGGGGGGAGGGAGGTGATTTCTGGACATGGTTTTACATGATTGTCCCTCCAGAGCATCCCACAGACCATGGTTCCCTGGGGCTGCAGTGGCCACATGTCCCCCGGAGCTGGGGAGGACCACGGGGGGGCTTTGCTTCAGCCCCCATGGTCAGGACATCATGCAGGACCATGGCGGGGGTGGGTCCCAGTGGTGGCCAGAGCCAGCAGGCACAGGCAGAAGAGCTGCTCTGCCAGGGGCTGTCCCTCGTCCCTCTGACCTATTCTTCCTTCTAATTCTGGGCAGTGGGACTGCAGTTATCTTCCAGACAAAGAAAACAACATCCACGTCTTTCTTTTAAAGTTTCAACCCCTTTTTTCTCTTCCCCCCCGCCCCCCCCCCCGCTATAATGTAAAATCTGGCAGATGTGTTTTGTGTTATTATAAATATGTTTCCATTGAAAGCCTCTGGTCTAAGTATTCCTCAAGGAAACAACATATCTAAAAAAAATAATTTTACTGTGGAATCCTTGCTCTTTGACACAAGTACATTTCTGGGACTCTCAGGAATAGCAGGTGATATGTCATCATGCCTCTGACTTTCCACAGCAAGTGAAATTTCTTTCCTTAGATGAGAGGGGGGTGAATCAGGGGGGGTTGTGCTGCTGGAGGGTCCAGGCTGTGACCCCGGCTGGGGCAGAGCACGGTGGCTGCCGGGAACGTCGGTGGCCGCAGCCGCCAGCGCAGCGCGGCGTGTCTCTCGCCTCCCCAGAGCATTCACCTCATCCCCCCTCAGCCTCCTGCTCCCTTCTGAAGTGCAAGCTCATACATCACAAACCCTTTTATTTATTTTTTTCCCCATATTTTTATCCACTGTGCGTTGTCTTTCTCATTTTTCAGGCATTGTTCCACCTGAGGCTTTTGCTCGGGTGTTTGTGCAGGGGCCGGGCAGTGGGACACTGATGTCAGCCGTAAAAGACTGAAGAGAATTCATTTTAGCCTCTCAGAGAGCCACAAGCGGGAGCCACAGTAGCTCAGCATATGTTAGCCAGCCTTAAAGTGTTCAAAAATCAACCCAAGCAAGGATATTTGGCATTTTTCATAGATATATTTATGATTCTGTGGAATTAGCAAATCATATCTAAGTATATGAGTCCTTTTAGCTTCAAAACAAAAATAAAGCAGGAACAGCGTTGTGTAAATCCAGAACACTGAAAATGAGTCAGGGGAAATAACAAACCTTGTTTAAAGATGAATTTCTAATGAGATGTGACAAGAAATTAATCCAGTGTGACTTGGGTAATAAACACAACAGCTCAGTTCGTGGGGAAGGGGGAGTGGAACTTTACTGTGCTCTTTTCCAGGAAGTTGTAGGAAAAATAGTTAGTAATAACATTCAGGGCAAATTGCTGATGACAACATGATTTTTTTTAATGGGCTGGGGAATTGGCCTCTGTAAAGGAAGTGTTTAATGCCACGATAAATGGATTTAAGCTGCAGCCTGATGGAGCCTTTTCTGATCCCCAGCAGGTCACAGGGTCTCACGTCCTGGAGACCCACGGTCTAAGTGGTTCAGATTTATTCCTCTTCTGGGGCAGCTCTTTGTAATAATCCTGGTTTCTCCCTAGAGCATCGCTGTATTTTTCTATCCAAATTGCTTTCTCTTCCTTTGAGTTACCCTCTCTGTCATCCCATGGTGTTAATTTTGAGCATAGTGCAAGTTTATTAGAACCTGTCCCTTCCTCCCGGTGACGGAACCCAGCAAAAGGCTGCTGCAAGGACCACTGGCCTACAGATATTGGCACTGAAAACTCCTAATTAAAATAGCTGCTAAAAATCTTCAAATAAAATGTGATTTAAGATGGCATTTTTTTTCCCAAAGAACATAGTAAGCATGATAACTAGCTTACAAATAAATGTAAATGTAAATAAAAAAGGACGCTTTAATAAGAAGCCTGGATACTCGTGACTGTTGCAATAGTAAAAGTTGCCACTGTGGTGAAAATAAATTCCCTTTATGTGTTGTTTGTGAGTAGGCCATTCGGTACAGAGTAATGGCTGGAGAGAAAAAGCTTTTACAATTCTATTAGCTGTAATGGATTTGTAGGTTCAAACATACCATTTGTCATCTGAGTTCCACCCAAAATGAAAAGCAATACGTAAAGCTAATTAATTACCAGAGCCAGTAATTAACTATTCCCCAGATGTTTGTATTTCCCCGGGATGAAGGAATGGAGGCTGTTCCAAGTGTGGGTTCACAGGCAGGAGGCGTCCTGCGGGATTGTGGCCGGGGGAGCCAAGGCTCCTGTGCCAGCCCCGCCACGGGTCGCTGGGGGGAGCGGCAGCCAAGGGTCACCCCAATACACGGCGTGGCTTGTCCTGCCCGAGGTGTGTGGCACCGATTCATCACCTCATCCCTGGTTCCTGCCGCAAACGCTTTGCAGATATCAAAGCTCCTGTCTCTGGGCGCATCAGAAGTCTGGGTGCTTTACAGGCTCGGGCAGGCGGCAGCGCTGAATAAAAGCCGAAGCCTTGATCCTCTGGAGACCGTGTGCTGGATGGATTAAACACACTTTTCAAATGCTCCTCCAAAGCTCTGAGCCAGGAAAAAAAAAAAAAAAAAAAGCAACTTGAATCTCTAACAACTGTGCCTTTATTTATCAGTCAGAATAAAGCTGATGCATTATGCATTTCAGGGATGCATTAATGTTGGAGTTACTCGAGGAAAGGCAAGATTGGATTTATGGCTGTGCCTTGTGCAGCAGTGGGGCTGGCAGGAGAAGGGCTCTGTGGTTACAGGCATGAGATGGAGTGAAGGTATGAGTGCAGAAAGCCTCGGGGCTCGGCATCTCCACGGTGCTGCCACCCACAGCTCTCACCAGAGGGGAGCACTGGACCAGTGGGAGGCTGGTCACCAATGCGTCCTGTGTGAGCTTTCCTGGAGACCCTGCTCTGAAGGAGCCAGGACCAGTGTTCCTTGGATGAGGTGTGCAGAGAAGATCTCTGTGCTGCCCAGACTGAAGGAGAGCAGAGGACTGAGAATGCACCGGTGCGAAGAGGGGAGAAGATGCAAAGGTTTCCGAATGCCAACTGCATCTTCGCGAAGTATGGATCAGTTGTCACATCACTGATGCTGATTCACCCAGTCACCTCTGGCAGATGCCCTGATTAGCAAAGTCCACATCACTTCCCTGTTCTCTTGCTGGCTTTTCTGACGTCCATGGCTGTGGCTTGACAATCTGAGCTGGCCTGCCAAGCGCAGAATAACATTTCAGATTTATAAATGTGGAGGGCTGCACACACCAGGCAAGATTTTTCAGGGAGAAGGTGATTCATTGTTATAAATCACAGGGAGAAGACACATAATCATTTGTTATTAAACGAACAGAGAATAAATCAAACACTGAATGTAACTCTGAGAAACGCTACAAAAATGATGGGGCAGGTAATGGGAAAAACAGGCAATCTGGCAGGCACCGAGGCTCCACGGGAAAGCGCCGCGCCGGCTACCGGGGCCCTGCTTTGACAGAAATAACCATGATGAGTGGCTCTGTCTCGACGTGGCAGGGGAAGGTTTCTGTGCTTACACGCCATGACCTGCATTATTGATCCCGAAGATGCAGCTGATTGGGATCGGAGTGCAAGTACCTGGGAGCAGTCACTTACGGGAAGGAGAGGAGGAAGTTCTGTATCTTCTGTTACTAAATCAATCACGATTTATGGAAAGTGAAATTAATAGTAGCCTGTGCCTAGTGCTGGAACGGCTGTGTGAGGGCAAGGGCTGGGTCCCTGTCAGCACCACCACCTGCCTCTGGCATCCTATGAGTGACTCCTTTCCTCAAGACGATGCTCCAGCTGAAGCACATCCCCTGTTTGTGACGGACTGTGGGCAGAACAGTGGGAATGGTGTGTTCTCATGAAGGAGGAGGCACATGGACATCTCTTCTTGTTGAAACGGACTTCTTAGAATCACAGAATCATTTTGGTTGGAAGGGACCTTTCACATCATTGAGTCCAACCCTCAACCCAGCACTGTCAAACCCACCGCTAACCCCTGTCCCTCAGCACCATGTCTGCCTGGCTTTTGAACACCTCCAGGGACGGTGACTCCACCACTGCACTGCACAGCCTCTTCCAAGCCTTGATGACCCTTTCAGTGAAGAAATTTTTCCTCATATCCATCCTAAACCTCCCCTGACACAATTATTTTTGATAGTGAATACAAAGAAAAGAGGCAATGAGCACCGGGGAATGGTCCACCTTGGGCTGTGGAGCCCCTGTGGCTAGCACAGGTGGTGGCAAGGTGTCACCATGCCTGGGTGTCACCATGCCCTGGCACCTCTGCTGACGGGGGGAGATGCAATCACCCTATGCAGCCAACATGGATATGGAGACCCATGGACCCTAAATTCCAGTTGGGTGGCACTGCTGCGCACAGCACTGACCCACGGGAGTCACAGCTGCTTCTCTGCCCACAAAGAAATCCCAATTTCCTCCCTCCTTCCACACATCCTGACAGTAGAGGAGCATCTGGTCCCTCTTCTTACTAGACCATGCAAATATGGACTAATCAAATCTTTCTACTCTTTCAGTGGTCAGAGATGGGTTCACAAGTGGTGATTTGACCCTAGAATTTACATTGAATTTTTGCATAAGATGAAGAAAATATTTAGGACTGCAAAGAAAAACGCAGCTTGATTCTGATGTGCCATCCAGGTTGCACATTCCTGGTTTGCCAGAAACCCTGTTGATTTACCTTTTAACTTCATCCAGTTGCTGGAAGACCTGTCTTAAAATGTTTTCACAGGAAACAATTCTTAATATGAAGTTCAGACTCATGGCAAACACCCATTGTGCTTGCAGCAATGACCAGGCTGGCAGAGCTTCATCCCCAGCCCAGGGTATGTGTGCTGTACCTGTCCCCCCCATCCCTCCGCCTCCCCCACTTTATAATTAATTAGGGAGCATCGTAGCTGCTGCCAGGAGAGTGACGAGCTCCTGTTATACTGGCCCAGATCTGTGCTACGCCGCTGGGCATAAACCAGAGCTGGACACGTTCCTGTCCCTTAACTACCCACACTGCAGGATCTGTAATTTATCTGCATAAAGCTTTGATATATTATGCTACATCAAATCTAAAATCTCATTAATCAGTTACAAATCATTATGATTGAAGCTCATCAGTGGTCTAAAGATTGTTCCAAGCTGCTTGTTGGGTACAATGGAGGTAGAATAAATAGAGTTTTAAGTGCCAAAGTCTCCATTTGCAGAATTCTGGCATTGCTGACCCATGCAGAAGGAGTCCTTCAGCCACCCAAGAGTCAGGTGCAAAGGCAAAAAGTGGAGGAGGCTGGAAAACTCCTGAGAAACCAAAAAGGATGAGGCGCAGAGAGGCTGCGTGTACCCACCTCACAAGGGAGTCGAGGAGAATTGTGCTGGATGAAGCTCCAAGGCTGTTCCCACCCTCTCCTGTTGGCAATCCAGAGGTGTGAGACCAAACCCCCTGAGGGCCCACAGAGTGTGGTTTCTCCAGGAGAAAGAGCTGGGGTCTGAGCAGGGGGTTAAGCCTGGGAAAAAAACAGCATTGTGAGATTAACCAGTGTGTCTGGGTTGTTGTTTTGCTAGTTTGTTTTTTTTTTCATTTGTTGTAGGTTTTGGGGGTTGGATTTTTTTTTGGGGGGGGGGGGGGGGTGGGGGGGGGGGGGGGAGGTGGGATTTTTTCCAAATTTGTGGGTCTTCTGAGCCCACTTAATAAGAATAAAGACCTAACAAATTACATGTTATCTTCTGGACAAGATTGCTGCCAACTTAATAGGCCCTCAGAGCAAAGGAATAGTGGAATAAGATAAATCCATAAGGTTATACAATGCCTTCAGAAATATTTTTAATTTCTCATATTTAGAATGTTTTGTCACAATGCTATAAATCTATTAAATACAAATATGAAGTTGTATAAGCTTCCAAGAAAAGGTTTTCCTTCCCGTCTGATAATAAACAACCCTGTGCATGTGAAATATACTTAAATAACATTTTCAATCCAACATACAATGCCACAATACATTTTAACTTTGGGAAAAAAAAGTTTGGGCAGGGCATTAAAATTAAAGGTTTTTGATGTCCCTGTGGCCCAAGTGGTATCTTGCTGGATATTTCTTCCTGGGCTCTTGGCTGCGCTCCTGCTGGCAGGGTTTGAGCTCCATGACCATGAACATCCCTTCTCCCGTGGAGGACCTGGGTGTCCCTCGCAGCTCCTGTCACCGGCCGGGGAAGTGGCAGGTGGGGCTCCCCGAGAGCACTGGCTGTGCTCACTCAGCCTGGAAGAGCATGGCACTGACACGTGGCTTTTTGCCACTGTCTCCTCATCCCTGTAATAGCTTTTCTGTACTTATGTCCGATACCTCTTTCTTGTGGTGACAGAGCCATAAATACTTTTTAGTTTTGCACATGCCAGTCTTACGGCTTGCCTTCTGATGCACTATTTAAAATATTGACTTAGTTACTGGGTTAGAACCTGAGTCACAGTTGTACAACTCCACTGTAATTCTCTTCTCCTCCTTTTTTCATCTGTCTTTCTATAGTGCTGTTCAATTTTCAGTTGCAAAGGTTATGATTGCAACTACAGTATGGGTGTCATACAAAATAGAGCAATAATAGCGCTTTCTACTCTGCACCGTATCGTTTCTCACAGCACATTTATCACTGCAGAGCCAGAGTGCTTTCCAGAAGTGCATCAAGCCATGCAAGGAGTGCCTCTGAGGTGGCACCAGGACTTTCCATGGCTCCTCCGAGACAGAGGAGGGGAAGGAAAGCAACAGTGAGCTCCAATACAGCTTTACATTAATTTTGACAACATTTGACAACCTCTTCTCATTTATTAGATGGTGGGAGCATTTCCAGTCACTGGGACTGAGGCCACATCTCACTATGTGCTGTAAAAGGTATTATTATTTGGGGTCATGTTAGAAAAATGTTCTTCTGCTTATTTTACCAGAACTGGGCTCATAAGTCATGAATGTACGTGTCATTATCTGCCCACCAGCTGCTGTCCTCACTCAACCCTCAGGCAAAATTCAATCACAGCTTCTCACGAATAAAGGATTTGGGGCCTCCTCCGTGTCAGCATGGTTGCAGGATCCTATTAAGCAGGATGGTGGTGCTGATGTGCTCCACTCCAGCAGATTGACTGGCCAGTTAAACGGCTTTCATGTCTTCATACTGTCAGGAAAGCAACACAGAGCACGAGATGTTAGTAATCATCTTCCACTTTGGTCACCAACTCACAAGTAACTTTAACAAATTATATAAAAATTATGTTTTGACCTCAAAATTGAGCGTTCAATTTAGCAATAAATATTGTCTGAATTCAGTTCGTGTAGTAAAAGTTGTCTCGGCAAAGGTCCCAAAGTACTCATGATTTTATAGTGATGCTCTTACCCTCCAAACACTTTGAGATGTTGTACTTTGCTTATTGCTCATTACTTGGCAATTAATCATCATCCACCAGTCCTCTTTGCTAACTTACACCAATGACTGCTCCTCCCTTTTGTCCATGGATCATTGTGTTGTCATCCTTGGTTTGGTGACAAATTTAAAGCACAGCAGCATATGAGCTGCTCTGAAGAAAACAAACTCCATCCCAGATAGATGTAGGACATCTTCATATACATCTGCCTAGTTCACGAATTTCTAACCCACGTCAAGTTCCTACTCCTTTTTTAATGACTGCATCACTCCAAGAAGTTACTTTTTGGAATAGAAACAAAGGAATTAGAAGTAGAAAGACGTATTAGCTCATGCAATACATCTCCCTCCCAGTACAAAACCTGTTCCCTGGAACCCATTTCCTAGAAAAGTTTTAAATAAACTCAGGTTAAATGAATTTTCAGATATATGCTGACTGAGTAGTTGCTCAGAGCTCAACATGTGAGTTGCAGCTGTATCGTAACAGTCGAATAGGAATAATCTTAATGCAGAAGTCCATATTTCTTCCTAGTTAGTTGGAAAATCTTTTCTGGATTTAAGGAGTTTCCAAGTAGCTTTGAGACCCAAATGCAATGTAATTCCTAAATCTGCCCTCAGTGAATCAGGAGCCATTAAAGGAGTGGTAAAGCCTTATTTCACTATGCGTCAATGTTAAACTGTATCTCATGTTCTCATTTTTCTTCTGAAATACAATTTCAATATGGATTACTTGTAAAATAGAATGCATATGTAATTTTAAACGTGGTTGGGAAAAGTTACGTTCACACTGGGATGGAGCAGAGTGTTCACGATTCAGTGGGAACACAAAGCTGGCGTAAACACTCAATTTAACTCCTATTCAAGTTTACCATATTCTAACACAATACACCACTTCCCCTGAAATTGTAAAGAACTGATAGTTCAATTTTCTTCCTGGAACACTCATCACACCAGATGAATAGAAAATGTAATAATGCTTTGAACTTCATTTACTTTTACCCGCTTGTTTTGACTAGAAATATTTTTTATCATAAAAATCGGGTAAACTGCAGAACCTAAAACAATAAGTGCCTGGATAAAGCATGATTCTCTTTGTTAACATTCCTACATTAATTTGTGAATCATAAGATTTTTACATCTGATAAGTGTCTACAAATCAAGATTACTAGTCTCTTAATAGGCAAATTGAATAGGTAGCAAAGCAGTCAACAAGGGCTTTTTCTCTTTTCATTTCTTTCTAAAGTGGCAAATGACAGAATGACTAGACTATAATATACTTTTATAGCAATCGCAAAATTTTCAATTCTAATTGTCTAGAAATTGGATTCAAATGTTTAAAAAGCATGTCAAGCATCCATCAGTGGAAAATCCCATGGAACCCGTGATGTATTTCGTGTCTGCAGAGCATAACAGAAGGCAGTTCCACGCCTCAGCCTGCTCAGCCAACAGTTCCCCTTGTCCCACCCCAACATTCAGCATCAGTGTCATAAGCTGCATCTCCAGGCTGCAGTTATTTCTCTGGTCCCCAAGTCTCCAGCATGAGCCTTATTTAGCAGATCCCTACGAGGCTTTACATGTGAAGCTGAGCTTGGAACACCCCAGAGCCAGGCAGGGGCTCCAGAGCACCCATCACTCTGAGTAGAAGAGGTCAGCAATAAAATCTGACTCAATAATGTGCTTGTTCTGCAGCAAACCACTCGGTGTGAGAGTTCTTTCTTGGAGTTGGAGGAACATTTATGTCCTTGGGCATTTTTGCTTATTTGGGAAGGTTTACTCTTTGCGAATATTGTGCCACCAAGCAGTAATGCTCAGAACGCATCTTCTTCCTTCCTCTCCTTGAGGTGAGATCTTGTCTGGGTCAACCATAGTTCAAGCATCAAGCTGGACATAATTCACTGGAGAGTTCAATGAGGATGCTTATTAGATGATTTTACTTTGCTCAATGTATGTCTTGGTAATAACAGTTCATCATCAGCCATTATAGTGTTTCCGATAGGAAACCTCTGAATATTTTACAAAGCCATCTGAAGCTGAGTTCATTCATGCCTGATTCTTTTAGAGAGAATGTGCTTGCAAATGTGTGTTCTGTACTGCCCAGTGTCTGTCTGTCTGTGTACATGCTACAGGCAACGCTGCTGGTGCTGCATCTCCACGTCTGTACCAGCCGACAGGCGTTGGGACCACCTCTAGCTTCTCCCGGTGCCACAGGGTTCCCAAGTACTACTGTCATAGAATCATGGATTATCTCAAGGTGGAAGAGATCACTGAGACCTATAAGGATCACTGAGTCCACCTCTCTGCTCCTTGCAGGACAAATTACTCTACTTAATGATGGCATTACTAATTCCAATGTCTTTTTAATTATCTCCTTGTTGTCACTGATTTTTCTCTTGTTTGGAGTCTTGTTTTTCTCTTTAATTATTTTTCCATCATTATCACTGGAGGAAAACATCTGCTGCTCTTTAATGCACTTCCTTTGCCCTAGGACTATGTTATGTCTTGTACTTCCCTATGTCCTTTGAGTTTTCTTTACCTACAACATCTGTTTGGGTCCTTTAAAGCTGAAAAGACTGAATTTCCTCCTTTTCAAGTGTCTTTCTCTTGGTTTTGCTACTTTTTTCCCAACATAGACACTTCTTAGAGGAATTTGTGGGAAAGTTATTTCTATTGGCATTACCTGTTCTTTCACCTTCCACACAAAGTGTTGCTTTTTTTTTGTTGTTTTGTTTTTTTGGGGTTTTTTTGTTTTGTTTTTCCAGTTTTGCTAGAACTGGAATGCACTCACTATGGGAAATTAAGCCACCAAAACTCCTCTTGCTCCTTCCTTGGTGGCCAACGGCATGGCTCCAGGGGTGTCCAGAGGCTGTGGATTGTGCCCCTCTGAAGGCAGGGGTTATTTTAACTCCTGGGCAGGGTGTGTAAGGTCTGGGGTTACAGGGACAGCCCAGAGATACTGCTGGATGGTACCAGGAAAAAAGCTTTTATTCACCTGCAGGGCAAGGAGAGATGAGCAGCAACAGAAGAGGCTGGTCCATGAGGGCACTGAGACTACCCCAGCCAGCAGCTGAAAATAAAGTCATTGCAAGTCTCCCCTTCCCCCCATTTCTGTTTGCTGTTCACAGCTGTTAATTTAATGGATCAGTCCTTGCAGGAGATGAATCTGCGTGCCCTGAGGCTACAGCCGACATGGCACATATGCAGGCTCCAGCAGCGAGCTCTGAGGTTCACTGAGACCCTGGAGAACCTCACTGAGCTGCACATCACGGACAAAGGTGGTCACCCTGGGAGGGGAGCAGACCATGGCTTGGCAATGACATGCAGCTGGACCGTCTGCTGGCTTCTGGCAAGGGGCTCCTGGTGCAGCCTTGTGGGCCAAACCTTCTTCCTGGAGTGTGCTGTGAACAAGTGAGTGGGGTAGATTCTTGTTGTGTTTCTGAGAGACAGCTTCAGCCCAGCCTCCCATTCCAAATTTCCTATCCTTATCTGCTTCTTTATTTTCTCTTGGTGACTAATAAAGGATTGAATGGACAAACCACTTCATCTCGAGTAACACTGAGAAAAATGGAAAGATTATCTCCTCAAGCACAACACTTAGGAATCTTTGAGGTCACTTATTTCAGTTTAGTCTGTCAGAGAGTCAGTTCCAAGAAATAATCAGATTTCATACATAAATGAGTTTCCAGTGAAAAGCTTTTCCAGAAACCCAGCTATCGGAAGCTCTGGTGGTTGCAAACCTTCATGTGTGGCCATCAAATATGTTCACAGTTAGTTTACACTCTTTCTTCTAGAGCCAAATTAGCCTCAACAACCATGTTTCTATCACATGAAATCGGAAAGCAACTTTTTGTACAATTATATTATGTATTTAAAAAAACCCCAAATAACCACAAGCCAAGAATATTAATGTAGAAGCAGAGATTCCGGTCTTAGACTGTTTTTCTCTCCTGTTCAGATTGCATCCTGCACAGCTTCGGAGGTGCTGAGCTGGCAGTTGAGTTTATGGGGCTATCAAAGGTATGGAAAACCTTCCCTGGGCATCCTCCTTGGACTGCGATGTGGTACAATGGCTGTGCAGGAGGTTTGGGAATACAAGACCCCAGTTAGCAGCTCATGAAGAACAGTACCTTTGTGGGAAATATAAATAAAAACTTGCAGAATGATCCAGAACTTTTGTTTCCCTTTAAAAATGCATCCTTTTGTTAGTGATCTAATGATTTAATCTGTAATTCTCCAAGGGGTTGAAGCAGGAAGCCAAGAAAACACATCCATGTTTTCTTGTGTCCATGCAGTGTCTCTTCAGCACAGGAAGCACAGTGTCTGTGATGCAGCACACGTGTGTGGGACTGATGTCCTGCTGGAGGAACCAACTGCCACCTTTTAGCAACCCCTACTCACAAGTGAATTTGGATTTTCCATTTGTTTGTTCACTTTTTACATTATCTATTATTCAGTGGTTAATGGATCAGCGAGTCTGGGAGGATGCCCTTTATTTCTGTTAATTGTGCTTGCACACAGGAGGCAGCTGAGTCTGGCAGCGAGCACGTACCAGCCATACAGTTCATTCCTGGATGGATGTCTCCCCAAATCCTCTGTACAATTCACTACCAACTGCATCCGTACCAGCTGGTAAAGACAGAGCCAATGTGGGGACATCCCCTCTGTCACAGAACAAAACCATTTATTTCCTTACAATTCCAGCACATGCATCTGCATTTTAAAGGAACCCTGTGAGTAGGTTAATCGGGCTTTCCCAGGCTTCCTAAATGAACGCTGCTGCCTCCACAGTTGCTCAATACCGGGGCAAACACACTGCAGAGCACGGCTTGGCCCCCAACCTGTGTCTGAAGAAAAGCAAGTGCTTGTCAGCATCTTTGCTCTGCACTGATTCATCCCCATCGGCACAGAGAGAAAACTGCTCGCCTGTCCCGCTGCTCTGGCACAGACCGATGCCGCAGGGATGCTCTGTCCTGCTGCTTCCCAGCAGAAGTTCCTTCCTGAGGATACCAGAAATGCATCATCCCTTTTTTGGTAGGGCTTTTGGGTGGAACGGGCGTTGCACAGCTGTTCCCTTCTGATCATCTCTCTTTTTGGAATGATCTCACTCCTCCTCTCACCCAGCCACTCTTAGGACTGCACAACTCCCCATTATTTCCTCTTAGAACTACTCCAGATGCCCTCTCAGAACTGCAAGGGAGGAATATCCTTGACATTAGAAAGGGAAAAGGGTATTAAAAGTGGGAATCAGTTGCTTGTAGGGTAGCAAGCTTGTTCCCTGTAAGATGTGTGTGGAATTTGGGTGTGAAGTGGGCACCTACCTTGGGTCAAAGAAACTTCATTCCAGTAGACATTGCCTGGTGATAGATAAAAACTCCCTGTTATTTTGGAAAAACTCTAAATTCTGGACCAAAACCAGAGGGCTCTGAGTCTGAATTTCTTCATTGTAAGCCCTCTGATAGGTACAGCTGTCATCGCCAGAATATAACTGAGCGAAACAGGGAATGGGGACTACATCACTCCTGAGACACAACAAGATTGAGGAGCAGAAAATGAGCAAAGAGAATATAAGGACTGGGATCTGCTGGCTTTATGGGCCTGAACAAAGAGCTGTCAGGACCTCAAGCATGCTGGGTTTAGCCTTTCCACCTGACATGGTGCAGCTGCAGCTGGAGACCAAGCCGTTGGGGATGAGCTGGGTGAGAAAGAGAGAAAGAGCTTTAAACCAGTCTGATGCTGATATCATCAAATATATCATTTTTGACCAATGACCGATCTGGTCACAAACATCATCTTGTTTGCATTTAAGTCCCATCCACATCAGTTCTTTTACAGGGGACAGTGCAGCCTGGGAGTTGCATATGCAACCTAAATTCATTCATGGAGTTTGTCTTGTGCTTCACCATCCGTGGGAAAACAGAGGCTGCCACCACAATTGTTTGCCTGGAGCACCCTGTCCAAGGGATGCTCAATGAGGTTCTCATCAGCGCCAATAACTTGGTCCCTGTGTTACAAACCTGCACCTGGGGGAGGAGGGTGTGAGGCTGGTTCTAAAGAGCGTGGGAAGGGCTGCGAGCCCTGGCATGGCACAATCACTTAATTACATGTCTTTCTCAAAAAGGAAAACATAATGTACTATGGAAATACCCCCACTTTATACACCCCCTTGACATTGTGATATCCATTTTTCCACTTTTGAAGTGCTCGCAGCCCTTTTATCTGCATCATCACAAGCAAATAGAGATTAAACCAGAGACACGTGTCCCTGGTACCTCACAGTGGGGGTAACTGATGGGAACCTCTCAGGGCAATCACACACCCTCAAGTCTGTTGTCAGTCCTTAGTCTTTATTCTCACAGGAGTTACGCTTTGGACTCTCTAGTCTGTTGCATATACAACTCTGAATAAAATCCGTTTAAAATCATGGAAACCTGAGAGAGTATCTCAGCTACAGAAGAAAGCAGAGGAGTCAGGATAAAAGATGTGCTGAAGGCCACCATGAATCTCCTACTGCCATCAGGGGATATTACGCTGCTGGTTTTAAGTCTGTCCTACTCATGTCTGTTTTGCTAAAAATCTCTCTGTAAAAGCTGTTCTGCTGCAGCGCTCCCAGAATGGATCTTGTTCACCACAGCAGAAGGTCTGTGCAGTTAAGGACGGTTGGAGATCACAGACTCATCCCAAATGGGACTTTGCTGTGCCTCTCTTCTCCCACTGACCAAATACTGAGATTATGGAAAGGGAAGGGAAGGGAACCAAGAAAAGAAAAAGAAAAAAAAGAAAAAAAAAAGAAAAAAAAAGAAAAAGAAAAAGTCTCTGGTGCGTTGTTTTTGCTGCTTCATCATTTATTTTCTGTGCTACAACAGAAGCACTTCTCCCTTCTCAAACACCAGCTGTTGCAGTAAGGATTGCTCACGTATAGGACGTTATAACATGGTGCTTACCACTCGCTTCTTGCCTACCTGTCACCTGACATAAATTTATCCTCTTTCTGTCTTTGTCATATATAGGAAATCTGTAGCTCTAATTTTTTCTCATATGCTTGTTTTTCTCAGCTGTGACAGTTCTTCATATGTTTTTGTGGGGATTTTTTACTTGAACTTCATAAGCTACTAAATTGGCACATTCTGGTATTGTGATTTAATTCTCTGTGTCAAGGCTGTCACCTTCATAAATATTTCTCGTAAGTTTTATGGATCAGTGTGTCAGCAGATTACTAGGAAGATGAGGAGTGAATTGTGTCTTAGGATAAACTGTGGACTCTGCTGTAACCATTGGGGGTATAACTGTTGCGACCATAGAC
The DNA here is from genome assembly GCA_004320125.1 of Scolopax mira. NCBI lineage: Eukaryota > Metazoa > Chordata > Aves > Charadriiformes > Scolopacidae > Scolopax > Scolopax mira. The sequence goes on from BJBW01003151.1 coordinate 78,329, forward strand.
TTGCGTCGCAGTACCATCTGGAGGTTGTCCAGGGGATGGTGCATTACAGGAGGTGCTGTATGAACACAGACACACGGGAGTTATTTTAGAATGAGGTGGAGTAAAGGAAGTAGGAGGCTGGAACTGGGAAAAGGGTAGAGAAATACCGGGGGAGGAAGGGAGCTGCAACAGAAAAAGTGCATCCTGAAGGGCACAGGGCAGAGTTAAAGCAAATTTGTCATATGAACAGCTAGATGTTTTAAGCAGAAAAAGAGAGGGAACTGATGGTGGAGGAGAGGAGAAGCCAGAAGATGGGAGGAAAGCAAAGGCATGGGAAGGAGCAAGAGGCAGTTGACCAACTCAGGGGTGCACAGACCCCAGTAAGAGGTCTCAGTGGAAAGCAGCAGCCCCAGTTACCTCAGCTGCCAAGGTCCTGCTGGTGGTTCCCCAGAAGATGGGGCAGGGAAATACTGTGGGGCAACCAGAAACTGTGTGGTGGCGACCCTGCCCCAAGGTGCCGGGATTGAGACATGTCCTGGGGAGGGCATGGCCCCCAGGAGCTGTGGTGCATACATGGGAACATGCAGGAGGTGCACAAGGACAGCTTTCGGCCACCTTTCTGAACCTGTGGCAGTCTCTGCTGCATACTAGCAAATAAATAGATAATAAACTCATAGCAAAATGGATCTGGAGGAAAATGGTGTATCCCAACACATGGATGTCCACACAACAGGAGACTTTTCTTTGCTGCTTGGCAGCTTCTATTGAGTGTCAGTGATTCAGCCAATCTTCTCACTTCGATAATATCTCCAAAAGCAAAAATGTTCTTGGAAATGGTAAATAAAACTTCATTATCATGACAGATAATGCGTTAAAGTGTAACAACATTTTTTTTATTAGATTCATAGATGGTAAAATGAGGGTCATCCATCCAAATCAGCTTTGATAGATACTGGGCCTTACGCCGGCTCCATTTTAGCATTCTGGTGCAGCGATGATGAAAGCTGATTGAGATTTGGACGAGCTGAGCATGTTTCACTGTTTATGAAGCCCTACCAGCTGAGTTTATATTGACTGCACACAGAGCAGTGCTCAAACTCTAAGTGCACAGTGGACCCGGGAGACGGATAAATGGATAGATTGATCCTTACCTGATAGACCTCATCAGAGAACAATGTTGGTGGGCAAAGAACACCAATTGAGAAGGCAATTGCCTGGAAAAAAATCAAATTTCAATATCCCTGGTAGGGCAGTTCCCTATTTGCAAGAAGGGTCTTTTCGATAAGATGAGGAAAATACCTTTCTCCTGGGCAGAGGGGCAGGCGTGGAGATTCCAGTGGACCAGGGTCAGGACCAGCAATATCCTTTGTTGCCTTCAGCCCCCAACACCTCATTCCTGTTGCACATTTTAGATATGTGGATATTAAACTACAGAACCACGTTCCACTGCTGGGGTTCCATGTGTTTTAAAACTTTCTTCATGCCGAGGAACAACCTGATGAGAAGTGGAGAGTCTCCAGGGGTCAGGATGTGTGTTGGCATCCTGCACACTGCTGATGGACGGGTGGCACTTGGGTGCCCCACTCCTCTCCGCTGCTCGTGACTCCAAATAAAAGGCAAAGAACACTGATCCAAATGCCTTCCTACTAAAATGTTGCAAAAACCTTTTATCTGAAATGACTTTTGGTACTTTTTCATATTTTAGGTATTTACTGCTCATGGAAGGAGCTGCCAGTTGGCTAATTATGTGAATATTCCTAATTATGGCTGAGGATAATACCAAGAACAATTGAAATAAAATTACTGTAAATTTAAATCAAAAACTTCTCTATGTTTGAAATGATTAAAAGGCTGCATAAAAATATCATCATGTTTTGATTCATTTTCCCATGAAATTTTAGTTAAATTATTTTCTCTAGCAGGAAATGTTAATAACAACACCAGGAAATTGAACATCAAGGTTTAACTCAGAGGCAATAAATCAACATATAAAAAAGGTTAAGGGTTGCACATTATGAAAACATTTCCAAAGATAATTACAAGTTAGAGGCGTGTGTTGATTGAGTGGGAAATCTTATCATATAGACAAGGCTGGATTCACAAAGAAGATAATCAGGTAAAGCACTACTCAGTGATTTTAGAAAGAAAAAATCTGTTGAATACCCAAAATAATTAACAGAGCGTGTCTTCAGAGTGATACAATATACCCAGAGTCGAGCAACAAATCTTCCTCCAAATTGAGCCCATGTGCAAGAGCAGCCCATGATGGGAACGCCTCAAGCTGTCACTCACCACCACCTTCTGCTGAGGCTGCTCCGTGCCAAGAGCTCGGGCTGCCATTGGAGAGAGATGGAGAGAGTTTCACATAAATCCGGATGTACCAGCCTGGGCTCTGGCTCCATATGCCCATTTGCAATGAAATCATGGAGCCAAAGACATGCCTGAGAGGACAGAGCTCAACCCTTGAAGGTTTTGGAATATTTTTTTCCATAGGGAAGGATGTGTTTGATTGCAGCTATAAACCTGCTGTTTAGGGCTGCGCATTGCCAGCGTTAAACACGTAAGAACAAGAGATAAGGAGATGTGACAGCTGAGTGAATCATTTGAAGAGAACCCAGCACCTTTCTCTCCTGATTTCAAGGCTGCATTGCAGAGAGATGAAATCAGCACTGGAGAACCCGGACCTTCTAACGATGCTCACAGGATGGGGTGTAAGTTCATCCATTACAGCCTACCCCCTACCAGCAGCATTTGCAACAGCCTGAAGCAGGTATAATTTGGTTATCACTTAGTCTAAAGCAGTTGGCCAAATTCAAACACAGTTGTTACCAGCAGGTACACTTTAATTTTGCAATGCGCAAACTGCTTTAATGACTTTCCCCTTCCCTCTGTTTTGTCCACCTTCCAGAACAAGCATTTCCACTGCCTGCGTAGCTTTGTTTTGCCAGGTACTTGGGTTTCAATCAGAGAAGGAAAATAGAAAACTCTTGTGTCCAAAACAAAAAGCACTTTCAAGATAATTACATCTTTGGAGAATTCAAATGTTCTCTCCGAGTGCTCCAAACTCGTGCCAGGCAGCCAAAGGGGCTGATGGAGACAAAAACCATGTGCTGCACCAGGATTGGGTCCTGGTGCCTCAGGCACTCAGGGACTCACCTCGGAAAAGGGTTGATGTGAGGAACAGGGAGTGAGGAGACAGCACTGCACTCTGCAGCTTGGACTGCAGCAGGACTCCTGCCATCTGCTCTCCAGCCCCATGACTGCTCCATGAGAGACATCCAGGGGCTGAAACGTGTCTAGGGAAGGGCAATGAAGCTGGTGTCTGGAGCACAAGTCTTGTGAGGGGCGGCTGAGGGAGCTGGGGGTGTTCAGCCTGGAGAAAAGAAGACTGAGAGGAGACCTTCTTGCTCTCTACAACTCCCTGAAAGGAGGGGGTAGCCGGGGGGGTCGGTCTCTTCTCCCAAGGAACAGGTGATGGAACAAGAGGAAACGGCCTCAAGTTGCACCAGAGGAGGATTAGGATAGATCTTAGGAAAAATTTCTTCATAGAAAGTGTTGTGAAGCCTTGGCAGAGGCTGCCCAGGGCAGTGGTGGAGTCCCCATCTCTGGAGGTATTTAAAAGCTGGGCAGATGTGGTGCTGAGGGACACGGGTCAGTGGTGATGTGGGCAATGTTGGGTTGACGGTTGGACTTGATGAACTGAAAGGAGAGACAGTGCAGCCCGGGGCAGGGATGCTCCGGGAAAGGACAGGGAATTGGACAAGCTGAACTGCTTCCAAGGCATCTACAGCCAGGTGCTGGGTAAAGAAAAGCTTTTTCCTTCCTTGTTGTGTTATGTACCAACATCTTTTAATTTTTTTTAACTCTGCTCCTTGTACTGCTCTTTAATCCTGTTAAATGTTGTTTAATACTTGTTTTGTATTAGCTGCTGATGTCACGATTCTGAAATGATTAGGAACAAAAGTGATCTTTTGGGTCATTTTCCTGAACTTCAGATGGTAATAAAGTCATTATGGAAGAAAACTTTCAGGAAGTAATGTTTAGCCACATTAAGAAGACAACTAAGTGCTGGCAAACCATTCCATTCATCTCATTAAGTCTGAATAAATATGAGAATTTAATATTAATTTCATTTTCATATATCCAAATTAGAAGGCAGCAGAGAAGAAAACAACATAATCTGATTAAACAAATTAGAATCACGCTGCTAAAATTGCCCTTCGGTATTTATTTATTTTTAACTGCAGTAGCTTAAAAAAAAAATCTGAAAAACAAACTTCCCCAAATGTTACCTAACATCTAATTACCAGTCGCTCCTCCCTGGGAAGCACACAGCTGTTGGGGCACTGAGAGCCTGGAAAGCAGATATTCCAGTCCAGGTTTCCAAACCTGCGGGTGATATTTGGCTTTAATCCTGCCCCCGATGCAGGTTGAGGCAGAGGAGCTGAGGCTGAAGACCGATGTCTGCCCTCCCTGACACTCACTGTCCTGCCAGGAACTGGCTGTAGCACCACACAGGGCATCCGACTGGGACATGTCTGGCTGCGAGATGTCACAGTGCCCCTTGGCTTCACAAAGGATCATGGCTGGTCACCCAGGCACATGCCACCACCTGTAGTCTTTTAGCCCTAATGAGGCCATTTCTTCCATGGCCACCCCCCCCACCTCTGGAAGCTGCCTGGATCCCGGGCTGCAGGTGGTCAGGCAGCAAAATAGGAGATGCTCCCATGGGATTGACGTCAGAAGCTTGTTAGGGAGCTTGTTACCAGCAGGCGCTTCTGCTCTCAGCTGTGTCTGAAGCCTTCCTGCCTGGACACGGCGAGGATCAACCAGCAGTGACTTCCTTCCACATATCCCTGTGCAAGCTCTGTGCCAGGGCACCTAATTAACTGCTGCAGGGAACAGGCTTTCAGAGTGAAAATAGGAAAATATCCATCTGGTTCATTCTTTTTTTGGTCTTTTCAATAAAAAGACTCCAAGTGCCTGTGAAGTTGATGCTCACGGAGCAGTCCCTTGACCCTGTGGCAGTTTCACAGCTGAAAGCCCACCCAAATATCTAGGAGTGGGTCCAGCCCACCCCAAGGCTGTCTGTGGGATCAAGGGTACCCTCAGCCTTGAGGCACTTGCCCAGGTTACCCAAAGGAGTTGTGGAGGGGTTCAAGGCCGAGTTGGATGGGGCTTTGAGCAACCTGGTCTGGTGGGAGGTGTCCCTGCCCAGGGCAGGGGATAGAACTGAATGGTCTTTAAGGTCCCTTCCAACACAAAAAATATCGCTGATTCTATGATAAATCTGAGCTCACCATCTTTTTACCCAACAATATTTCCAGCACAACGTGGGCTGGAAGGAGCCCAGGATGCCACCAGTCCTGGTCCAGAGGGAGACCTCCCTCCTGCCAGCCTGCACCCAGGCTCCAACCAAAACCCTCCAAAGCTATGGAAAGCCACGGAGAGCCAAGGCCACCAGTGTCTCAGGTGTCTGAGCTAAATAAGCTGCGGGTCTCACTGCAGCGAGCAGGGTGGTGGCCATGATCTGCCCTGGGACTGCTGTGTCCATGCAGCGCCATGGAAGGGGGAGTACTATGTTAAAGGCACCTAAATTCTATCCATGTATAAATTTTATAATATTTTGTTATTGATGTTATTATATTTTATTGCAAATTATATTATATTTTATTATATTTATTATATTCAAATCATTGCATCATATACTAAATGCATTTTAAAATATCCATCTGGCAAGTCATTTTAAGTGCAAAGTTGCTGTGCAACATAAGTTTGATGTTGGACCAGTTTTCTTCAGTGTTTTACCAATGAGATGGGGGAAAGCAAAGTTACTTCTGGGAAAAGGACAAGGGCAGGTCAGGCAGAGAAAACAAGGCAGAGAGCCTGGTAGTCACAGCATGCCTGGACATCAGTGCCCAGTGTGACACATGGCCTCCCCTGTTTCTAGAATGATAAACAGAAGAGTAGAGGGGAATTTTATTATCAGAAGCAGTACTAATAAGGTCAATTCTGATATTACACTGTGAAAATTGTCAACAAACAAGAAGCAGCTCAGGAAAGGGCTGCCACCATGACTATAGGTTTGGAAAACCTTCCTTTCAAGGAGAGAAGTAATTTTCTTGAGACTTGGGCATGATTTCTAAGTAGTAGGGTGGACACAGCATGACTAAAAACACTGTGAGGGTCTTCCACTGTTGAAGAGATTAAGCATTTGGCTGTTTTCACTCAGGGACTAGTAGAATCTCTGATACCTGGAGTCTTTACAACCAGGCTGGGACTGGTGCTGATCACACCTATAAATAATTAAAGGAAGGGTGTCAGGAAGATGGGGCTGGTCTTTCTTCAGTGGTGCCCAGTGACAGGACACAGGGCAACAGGCACAAACTGGAACACAAAAAGTTCCATCTAAACATGAGGAGGAACTTCTTTCCTGTGAGGGTGGCAGAGCCCTGGCAGAGGCTGCCCAGGGAGGTGGTGGGGTCTCCTTCTCTGGAGACATTCCAAACCCACCTGGAATGTTCCTGTGGGACCTGCTCTGGGTGGACCTGCTCTGGCAGGGGGTTGGACTGGGTGATCTCTAGATCCTTCCAACCACAAATCGTTCTGTGATTCTGTGAAAAGGTATGCTTATTGGCAGACCATGGGAATTAACAGGGACAATTGCCTGCTACTCATTGCATGATAACTGAGCAGTGTCCTTTAGTGGTTAAAATTTCCTCTGGATTGGTTTCCATCAGCCACGTTAGTTTTATGTTCTTCAGAGCCAAACCTGACTCCAGTGAATCACCCCAGAGCCTCTGCACCTCTCCCACAACCCCTCAGGTGAAGGTGAAAGAAAATTAAGTTGGTTTTTTTTCTCTGCCTCCACATCCCTTGTCCTCCTTATGAAAGGCCTGAGCTCCTGCCTACTCATCTAGAGTTTTACCAAGATCCTCCAGACTTTTTTGCCTCGCTCTTCCTACCTTTTCAGCATTTGGCAATTTTCTCTCCTCACCTGCCAATTTAGAGCTCATCCCAACAGCACAGTCATACAAAAAAGGATTTTTTTTTCTCCATGAAAGAAGAGGCCAAAAGTGAGAACAGCTATCTGCCTGGGGGAACCTATCTGCCTCCAAAATCTTCATTAACATGCAGAAGGGGCAGGCAAGAGAACACTGTTTCAATAAAAAAGTGCAAGGACCCAGCACAGTTACACCAGCACTCTGTACAGCTGAAGGTGCTGGGATAAAAAAGAATGAACTGTGTTGGAAGAAAATTTCCCCAAAGAAATAAAAGTATAGAAGTAGGATCTCTAATAATACATGAGAAAATTCCACATCAAATAACATTAGGAAAAAAAGGATAAATAGTAGGAAAAGGGGGCCTTATGGAAAAAAAAATTAAAAAGGAGCCTCCAGTTCTTGAGAGATAACTAAAAGGATGGGTTAGAAATTATAGCTGGCAGAGCTCAAGGTTACAGAACTCACAAGTGTGAATATATAACTAAATTTCCCAGGCATACATCTGAAAAAAGGGGAAAAAACCCCAACCAACCCAGAATGGGAGAGAGGACCCCTTGCTGGAGGGCAGATGTAGCTGGGGTGAGATATTAAGCGACATACAGAAATACAGTGGTTCTCCTGCACCGGCCTGATCCCAGAACGAAACAGCTCTTGCCCTCGAGCGTTTCCTGAATCGTAGATGATAAACCCAAAACAAGCAAGAGCCATCAGCATTTGAACTGTCGCTGCTGCAGCTGCAACGGGCAGTGCCTGGAGCTCCCACTGGAGACGGTGGAAATTGTCTGTCCTGTGACATCCTCCACAGGGGTCATCACCTCTGCTCCACGGGGGACCATCACCCCCCTTTGTTTAAACTCACTCTCACTTTTCATCCTCCTCACTTTTCTGCAGAGAGGATATCTGGGGAGTAAAGCTCAGCCTCTAACTTTCGTGTTTCTCAGGTATGGTTTGGCAAAACATAGCCCTTTTAACCAAAATCCTGAAAATGTATGTCATTAACTATTCTTACATGGCTGTGAATTTTTTAAAGACATATATGATGACACAAAACAGAGCCTTGTGGCCTTCTATATTTTTCTCAACTTTTTTTTCTCAGCAGATACACTCCTAAAATGTTCTAGGTAGCGCCTAACACCTGCTGCAGTAATTGGATAGAATGGATGTCACATTTCTGTAGGTGGCCTCTTCGAACTAATCCCTGCTGCAGAACACGCTGTATCTCCAGTGAGCTGGGGGTGCGGTGAGCTCCTGCCTCCAGGAGCTGATCTTCCCTCAGCTTTTCTCCTCCCCGTGGTTTGGTTTTGGTGAGAAAGGGGATTTTTCACATCCAGACCCTCTTGGAAAATTTCTGCATCAGGGAAGGGTATTGATGTGCATCAGGCTGTCTGGTGACACAAACACAACCCTTATCTGAGCAAGTGAGACCTGGCTGCTGGTCCCTGAGCTGCTCAGGGCAGCCCCTGACAGCACCACTTGCCATTTGTCACCCCATTGTTTCTATTGCAATTAATGCTAATTAAGCCTTCCTTGCAGCTGCAGTACAAGGCGATGGGCACACCTGGGGAAGCTGCTGCTCCGGGAGATAACAGAGGGGACAGGATCTACCCTGGCCCCTGCTCCCCTCTCTCATCTAGATCCACGGATTTAGAAATTATACCCATTTTGGCCTCTGGTCCCCACAGCAGAGACCGTTGGTTTCTCGACCAGCAAAACAAAGGCTGACAAAGAATTAGCCGAAGTCAGGGGGGTGGTTAATGGGAATTTGTGTTCATGTTTTTAATCTGGTCAGTGAACCTTGTCATTCTCTCCTTAGAAAGCTTTAATTTTACCTCCAGATTTGCAGTGGGAATACAGCACAAGGAAAAAAATATAAATTAGATTTTCCATGGAGAACATGTGGACAGGTATGATCGTATTCAAAAGTGAGAAGAGTTCCAGTCACAAACTCCAGAAAAGTCAGTACTAGGCTTAGAAAAACACCCACAATTTCTTAGAAATGGTGCCCTTTTTTGGGGGGGAACAACACCTGTAAGATAAATCTTATTTAACTGCTGCATGGTTGCATTGCTGGGAATGATGGGAGGTCAGGAGTAAGCATGCCTTCCCTCTGCAGAGGAGGAAAACACCAGTCTCTCTGCTAAATCAGCTGTTATGGAAACATTTGTTATTTTGTTTGTTTATAGTAAGTGATTTATCATTGTATTCATCCATTTTGTTGTTCAATCACAGGTTAAATATTCAGCCAGTCAACGTTGTCTTATTCATTTAAAAGACACTACATCAAAGTTGACCTTCCATTTAAGATTCTTTCAAGAGCCTTTATTTTAAGATTAATGAAAAGTGTAACTTAGCCTATACATAACCATCCCTGACGGAAGGTAACCTATGGTGGCCAATAACTTCTTTGCAGTAGAAACAGTGCTGTAATGCTAAAGGAGAGAACCAGATAGTAAATTCTTAAAGGAGAGAAGCCTGTATGAAAACCCAGATTAGTCAATATTAAAATCATAGAATCGTTTGAATTGGAAGGGACCTTAAAGATCATCCAGTTCCAATCCCCTGCCCTGGGCAGGGACACCTCCCACCAGAGCAGGTTGCTCCAAGCCCCCTCCAACCTGGCCTTGAACCCTTCCAGGAATGGGGCAGCCACAGCTTCTCTGGGCAACCTGGGTCAGGCTCTCACCACCCTCACTGGAAAGAATTTCTTTCTGGTGTCTAATCTAAATTTCTTCCAATGTAAAACTGTTGCCCCTTGTCCTGTCACTGCTCTTCCTCATAAACAGTCCCTCCCCAGCTCTCCTGTGGCCCCTGCAGATATTGAAAGGCTGTTATAAAGTCTCCCTGGAGCCTTTTCTTCTCCAGGCTGAACATCCCCAGCTCTCTCAGCCCGTCCTCATGGAGCACAGCAGAGGTGCTCCATCCTTCTGATCATCCTCGTGGCCCTCTGCTGGACCCATTCCAACAGGTCCATGTCCTTCCTGTGTTGAGGACTCCAGAGCTGGACACAGTACTCCAGGTGGGATCTCCTATTATCCCTTGAGGTTAGGTTTCATAGAATCATAGAATCGTTTTGATTTGAAGGGACCTTTCAGACCATCAAGTCCAACCACCAACCTAGCACTGCCCAAACCCACCACTGACCCACATCCCTCAGCACCACGTCTGCCCGGCTTTTAAATCCCTCCAGGGATGGGGACTCCACCACTGCCCTGGGCAGCCTCTGCCAAGGCTTGGTAAACTTTTCAATGAAGGAATTTTTCCTCATATCCATCCTAAGCCTCCCCTGGCACAACTTGAGGCCGTTTCCTCTTGTCCCATTGCCTGTGACTTGGCAGAGGAGGCTGACCCCCCCTCGCTGTGCTTTCCCCCCACACTGGAGAGGCATTTGTGAGGGTCTCTGCACAGCCAACGTGTCTGACCTGAGCCCTTCCACACTTCCAGCTGCTGTTGGGATAGTTTGATGTGTTCCTCCCCTTGGTTACCCAAGCACAAGTACCCCAACAGGGCTCCTCACATGTATTTCAGTGCTAATTGCTGTCAATTCCAGCAATCACTGGGCACCTAAATGATCTTAAACCTCCTCTGCCTGTGCCGCCCTCCCCACTAAATGCAATGGTGATAAAAGCACTTCCCCATCTCAGAAAGAAGCAGAAAGATAAATGCGCTACAGACGGTGAGGTGCTCAGATGCCACCGTGATTATCTCCTCTCAGACAGATGAGCTGAAGAACAAACAGATACTGCCGATTACGAGTTTAATACATACAAGGAAGAGATGACCTTGCCTTTATTACTATCTGCACAGTTTAAGGACTAGTTGATTCAATAATAAGACGCCCATAGTAAATATTTATGAAACATCACATCACTTAAAAATTATAGGTTATTTAAATTTAATTTGCATTTATACTTTCAAATCAGGTTATTATATAGCAGAAATGTACTAAAATTAAATTCATAATGCACATTACAGCAATTTGAGCAAATTGTACCTTGAAGCAATTTGTATTTAACATGCAGTCTGTGTGCTTCTTCACTTTCCTGCAGCCTGTAAATAAATTTACAAAGCATTTTCAGTGACAGCCATAGTGTTCCAGTTGTAAATTGATGTAGTCTGAAACAAAGAACAATTACCACTTAAACAGATCCTGTGTTACACTAAATCTTAAAGCATTTGAATTCCCCAGCAAGACAAAAGGAAGTGATTTTTCTTTTCTCTTAATCCACGGCAACAGCTCTTGTCAGGTGGAAAATGTTTGTGTGGTAACCCCTTGCCTGTTTGTCTTCCTGAACCACTGGCTGTTGGAGGGGTCAGGCTGCAGCTGAGCTGCTGCAACGGCACGAGACCCACCACCACCAACACTGCTGGAAATGGGGTGGCTCGGACCCATCTCCCCAGCAGCTCAGGCTCACTTCATCACGAAACTCTCCCCAGCAAACAGGTCCATCAAAACGCTTTCCCTGAAAAGTTCTGGCTCCTCTGTTTCAACCACAGTCCTGAGAAAAAAAAATAAAAAGAATATATCTACATACGAGGCTGTGCAGAAGGTAACAGCTTAAATGGTTTGGAGGAAGAACCCACGGCTCTCCTGAGGAGATGCCTGGGAAAATCAGTCTGTTGACTGTAGTATCCTGACTACAGAAACAGAACACACACACACTCCAGCATGAACACACACACAGAGATTTAGACACTTCTTCGGGTTTTTGGCATCTGAATGAAAAGTCACCCCCAAAAAGAAAAGCAGAGTTGAATCCCACAGCATTTACATTTCCAAAGGCTGAATCATGGGGGAAAGATGGAAGTTGGGGGAGCAGAGCTGGTTTGGGCTGGGATAGAGTTAATTTTCTCCATAGCAGCTTCTGCAAGGGTGTGCTTTGGATTTTTGTGTTGGGAACATCAGTGCCTCCCCCCACCCCTCCAGCGGTGGGGGACATGGCCAGGACATTGACCCCAGCTGACCAAGGGAACATTCCATATCATATGACGTCATGCTCATCATATAGAGCTGGGGGAAGAAGAAGAAAGGGGGGAACATTCAGAGGGATGGTGTTTGTCTTCTCAAGTCACTGTTACAGTGACTTACCCTGGGGATGGGTGAACACCATTTGTCATCATCCAAGGGACAAGACTGGGCCTCAGTGCCCAGGAGATCCCACCCAGTTGGTTTTCCTAACTCCACCCCGGTTATCTCAATGAGATGCTTTCTCCATAATTCAGCTAAATGGAACATCGTTCCCCAAATTTCACTGTTTCACATGGATTGGGGTTTTGTTTTGAACATTTGAGAAAGAAAAAAGGAAGTATTATCTCACTGTACTGTGGAATCCACTTTCTCCTATAAAGGCCATAGAAAGGGAAGAAAGACCCAAAATCTTCTCTTCAGAGATGCAGATGAAAAATGTTGAAAATACATATATATGGGGAAGCTCAGACAGGTTTGGGTTATGTCATGCATGACTTTCTTCTACTGTCACATTTAGACCAAAGTAACCTACAGGTGAGGGGGAGAAAAGCTGATTTTCCTTGCAGCTGTCCAGGGGGGGACAAGTCCAGTTTGTGGACCGGGAGCCCTCCAGACACCAGAAAGTCTCCTCTAGCCATGAAGGAGATGCCAAACTGGAGACAAAGAGACCGGGGTCTTCCCTCTGCTGTTGCTGGGACCAGGGGGGCCAGGATCACACTTGGGCACTGCGACAGCCGAGCACGGGGGTGTCCCACTGCTCTCTGCGAGGATGCTCGGCAGAGGCATGGAAACAGTGAAACAGAATAAAGACAAAGTTTCCTCCACAGTGGAAGCTGTGAATTAATTCATATTAGACTTTTTTGTGTAGGACAATATTGATTTCAAAGTGACAGATCAAACATAAACATTTCCATTCACAATGACATTTATTTGAACATTTCATTTCAGATGTTGAAATGTTTCTTTCTTAATTAGCATCTTCAGTTTTGCCATTTTAATTTGATTTCTTAAATTGTGTTTATTACATGATTTTTTTCTACTCTCTTTCTCTTCCAATTGGAACAAAAGCAAGCCTTGGACCATCAGCATTTCTTCCCAACACAGGCTGCTTTTCCAATTTATTTAGCAGTCATATTTCTTGAGTGGTCAACTTCCTTTAATTATTTACTTTCCTGTTTTTGTTCTTCACCAATATCTTTACCTCTTCAATAAGCTAAGTGTGAATTTTGAGGAGGTTGTCCCCTGCACTGATTGCTCACGCGAGAACCACAAGATGCTGTACATCTGCCCTACACAAGGGACACACTGGTTCTTCTCAGAAAGAAGGTACAAGCTGACTGGGCCAGTGTGTGCCTCAGCCCTTCATGCCTGAAATCTGCCAGTGTGTAATGGTTTGAACACTGAACACACTTGGAATCACAGAATAATATAATTCTCCAGCTTGGAAGGGACCTTTAAGATCACTGAGTCCAACCATTGGACTTCTGAACAGTGAAATGCTTAATAATTTGGCAGTGACATCTGCCAGAGAGGTGCACTGAATTATTTGGCAGTGATTTGGTTAAATCAAGTTTTTCACTCTGAGTCAAGGTGTCTGCAGGAAGCTTTGCCATCGCACAGGAGAACGAGCAGCCAATGTCCACGGTCCATCCTGCACTGTGCACGGCAGCAAAACCTCTCCTCAAGGGTTTGAAGTCATTGTAGGAAAAGATCTTTCTCTAATTCCCCCTTTGCATTAGGGACTCTGGTGTCTCTTTTCCATAATATCTTCATTCCCTAACGAGGAGACGGTGTGTCTTTTGAGGTGACTATACAGGGCTGAGTCCATGCATTGTCTGTCATTGAATTTTGGATTCAGATATAAGTCCCAAAAAGCTGATTGTAGAATTTATATTCTTCTGAATATGCATATATTTCTTAAATCCACCCAGTTTCTAAGAGGAATAGTTTTCCTTTTCAGTCTGAAAATTTTTATGATGTCCTGCTGATGACTCTTTTAATAGTTTGTTTCCAGACTTCGTTTCAGAATCATGGGCAAACTGTCTGTCTCACACCTCTCTGTAAACAACAGACAGGAATCCTGTTGGTGCTGTTGCTGGATAGAAACAGATATCCATCACTTTTGAAGCACAAATTCCCTATATCCCTATAGAAACAGATATCCATCACTTACTTTTGAAGCACACATTCCAAGGAGACGGGATACACCTGGGACGTGAGCCCGTTTGATTGCTCGCTGCAGCACAGTCGTGCCTTTTCCTGCACCACCAGCCCCTGCAGCCCAGTCTGATGGTTCCTGTGGTCCCCCAGCATGGGGGGATGTGCGTGAGGGCAGGGCTATGGTCTTCCTCAGCTTGGACCATCCTGAGATGTCCCCAGTGGGCTCCCCATGGCAAAGCCATCCCCAGCATCCCAGCCCTGCCCAGCACTGCTCATGGGGGAGCTCATGGAAAGGGTATCTCTCTGCCTCGTGCATCAGGCTCATAAAAGAAATGCAATGGTAGCCACCAGTCCCTTTGAAACAGAAGCAAAGAAGGAAGCTCTGCTTTCATTTCAGAAGATGCGGGTGTTGTACACGTGCCTGAGACACCCAGGTCCTGCTTTTGCCCAAGGGAGCTCAGACCCTATGTCTCCTGTTCTGTGGGGTCAGGCCAAGCCAAACGTTCTCTGTTCCTCTTGCTAAAGCTGCCAGTTGAGGAAAGGAAGAAGGAAAAAGAACATATCCTGAAAACAGCTGAAAACAATTAAAATATGGATGGCCGTTAATAAACCATTCTGATAATTCACCTGGCAGCACGTTTTCTCCAGAAGAACAGAAATTGACAATATTATAAATAAAATATTTAGAATATTAAACAATTTTTAAAAAATAAAATGGACAATATACATGTAGAAACTTTGAAGTTTGAAGCATGACCTTATTTGCCTTCAGTAGTTAATACTCTTGATTAACTGAGACCACTAAAGCTGTCTTGGCACTCTTCATCAATGAGGCTCATTAAATCCAGTGTCGTGGCCAAATTCCTTTTGTGTCAGGCTGGAAGCCCCAGCGTAAGCGCCTGCCGTGTGCCACGCAGTGATCTGTGGCAGACAGGGTTCAACCCAGTAATGGCTCTATTTCTGTGTCAATGACGTTCAACACTTGTTCACTTATCTGCTCAAATTATGCTGATGGCCATGCAGTTGTGCTGAATGAAATTCACACGATTAATAGCCCAGAGCACCGCAAACCCTTCGCTGCGGGAGCTGTTGTGTGATGGAGCAAGTGTAACTTCAGACATGTGCTAAACCCCCAAAACTTTACAGCTCTTGTCTCATGGGGGTGACCTCCATCCCGTGTGACCCATTCCCCACAGACCAGCGCACCCACTGCTCAGGTGCAGATAAATTCAAGCCAACCAAAAAAATCTGTCTTTTCTGCCCACCCAGGAAAGTAATTATTTCAGTTGTTTTACTGCAGGAAATAAATAGAAAGATAGAACATCAGTTAATTTTTCAAACATTGTTGCCATGCTCTGTAGGGTATTGACAGTTAAATATGGAATTGACAACCTTGGGGTCAGTAGAACAAAGACTATTTTGTTTTAATTTCTGAAATACTGAATCCAGTGAGCTATGAAAGTGAGTAATTGCCCGTGCCCTTATTTAACATATGGAGTGACAAAAGAAGATGAACTTTCTAACGAGGGACAAGGGTGTCCCCTTCACAATTTGCATTACCAAAAAGCATCATCTAATCCATTTTTAAGCTGAGAGTGAGCATGCTGAACTCCGATGGCTTCAGGGTGAATTTCAAATATTAATGGCATGCAGGAACCAAAGATAAAGATATCTCTCACCTTTGAACAACAGAGGCTCTGTGCAGTGCGTGGAAGTTAGCAATGCTCTAGTAATTCAGTGACATTTTGACATTGCCTTCTCTGCTCTTGTTACTGCATTTCTGTATCAGGTTTCCCCAGGTCAGCATGAGAATTATACGGCAGACAGACAAATTCACATAATTTTGATGTGTTGTGTTATGTTTGGTTCCTTTTTAGCACTGACATAGGTGCATTCAAAGAGAAACGTATAAGACTCTCTTGCTCTTCACAAATTTAGTATAACAGACACTAGAGAGTGAAACCTAGTGTATTTTGGATGTCTATGAGTAAACATAAGATGACAGCCTGTATCTCCCTGAACCTATATAGAGCTGTAAACCAAGTAGAAAAAAAAAAAAAAAATCATGTTCTTTCCAGGGACCAGGTGAAGGTAATCTCTACTCATGGGTTTGCTTTGCAGTTGATTCTATTTCCACTATTGGATTCACCTGACCATTTATAACTTGTTCCAGAGTGCATTTAGAGAACATTAATCTGTGACTGATTACGGCTGCCAGAATACTTCTCAAACTGTAAAAAGTTAAGGACTAGTGCCTCATTATGGACCTTTGAAAGAAGGGCTCCAGTCAGCTTCAAAGATTTTGGTCAATATCTCAGTCAACAGAATAACACAAAACTGAGTCTTTGTTCCTGGAATCACAGAATGGCTGAGGTTGGAATCATCTCTGGAGGTCTTCTTGGTTAACATCCTGCTCCAAGTGGGTTACCTGGAGCAGGTTGCCCAGGACAGGGTGCAGTTTGGTTTTGAATATCCCATGGATGGAGACTCTACAACTTTCTGGGCTACTTGCTGCAGTGTTTGACCACCTTCACAGTAAAAAAGTGTTTTCCAGTCTCCAGATGGAATTTAATTTTTTTTAATTGGTGCCCATTGTCTCTTGTCCTGAAAGGTGTCACCACTGTAGAGTCTGGCTCCATCTTCTCCACACCCTCCCAACAGGTATTTATACACATGGATAAAATTACCCTTCTCAGCCTCTTTCCATATGAGAGATGCTCCAGTCCCTTCATCATCTTTGTAGGTTTTTGCTGGAGTCACTCCAGTCTCTCCTATACTGGGAACCCCAGAACTGGACCCAATTTTGTGTCTGCAGTGCTGAGCATGTCCTGCTGGACACTCTGCACCTGGTGCAGCCCAGGAGGGTGGTGGCTGTCCTTGCCGGGAAGGGACATTGCTGGCTTGTGCACATTTTTTTGTCCACTAGGACCCCCGAGTCCTTCTCTGCAGAGCTGCTTTCCATCTGGGCAGCCCCCAGTTTGTACTGGTGCCTGGGGCTGTTCCACCCCAAATGCAGGACTTTGTACTTCCCTTTTTTTGGATCTTATGAGGTTCCTCCCAGCCCATTTCTTCAGCCTCTTGTGGTCTCTCTGGATGATGGCACACTCCTCTTGGTGCATCAGCCGCTCTTCCCAGGTTTGTATTGACTGCAAACTTGCTGAGAGTGCATCTGCCTCATCCTCCAGGCCACCAGCAAGGATGTTAAACAATATTGGTCCCAGTGCCCACCTCTGGGGTACGCCACTAGCAACTGGCTCCCAATTAGACTTCGTACTGCTGATCACAACCCTCTGGACCCAGTTGTTCAGGCAGTTTTCACTCCACCTCATTGCACTTACAATCTCCCATTAACTCTAGGTAAAGTCCTGCTTACATCTAACGAGCAATATTTCTAGAACAGGATGCACAAAATAAAATGCACAAAATGCTCCATTGGTTCATGTCAGGTCAAGTCATGTTGGAGAAAGTGATGCATCACGTTGTTCTTAATAGGTTCAGCCTTAGGGTAACCACAGACTTAGCAATTCACACGAGTTACTGAAATCAGCTTGAAAGGGGAAACCGTAACCTCAGCCACATCTCTCACTGTCCCCAAGGGCACTTACCTGTGCACACTCTCAGGGCAGTTCCCCAATGCCTCTCAGCATTGCTCCAGTTTCCCACGTTGCTCATTCATGGGTTTCTGGAGGTTTCAAGAAGTTCTTTAACCTGGGAAGATGCAGCAGCTTGTCCAGAGAGAAGTGCTTGAAAAAATCCTGACCTTCTCAGACCCACTGGGACGGGTATCTTGACCTTGTTAACAGAGGCAGGGCAGAAAGGCCTGGCTCCATTGATGTTGGCTCTCAGGCACTTAAAGCAAGTTTTTATGGGAATTACGGCCTGCTCCAGCTCTGCTGAAGAGAAAAGTCAAAGTCTATTGAAGTGAATGAGAACATAATTGGCCTTTGAAACACAGATCATGACCATACACAACCAGATGGATGAGGTCAGTCAGTGTAACTTGCCACCACTATACCAGGCTCCCACTGGCAGAGAAACTCAAAAGCCCTGAAAATGGGCCTGTAATGACTAACTGATCATCACAGACAGCACTAAGGTTCATAAAAGGACAGGGCAGAAGTCAATGTGACTAACAAAAGCCCAGCTGGAGCTGGGCTGAAACAAAGTGTTTATGGGTCCTTGTAACAAAACCAACCCACTCTGTTGTTTTTTGTGAGTACATAATGTACAAAACATCCATTGGTACTCGTGTTAAAATTACATGTTCAGAATGGTGACCAAAGGAATATAAAAACATTTACAATTATAAATAATCTTCTCTTGATACCTAATGTTAGTAAAATCTTCTCATGTTCTATTAATAGATATTATTCAGCAGTTGTTTTCCTTGTGAATGTGTGGTTTTATTTCATGCTAAACCACACATGTCACTTAAACAAATATGATTCTATTTTACTTTTGTAATTGCAACTAATTGTATGTTCTGCTTATCGTGATCCAAAGCATTTGAAAAGCACTGCTGTATTGAGAAAGGGAAGCCAGCCCCATTTGAAGGTTCCCATCACCAGACTTCCCAGATATCTCCTTAGGCTCAGTGGAGACAGAGCCTGTCCCTGCCTGGGTACCACAGGGCTGCACTCTGGTTGGGTGCCACTTTCCCAGGTCCCCAAGGGGTCCCTGGGTCTCACATTCAGTTACTCTCATTTTTAGGAAGAGGCACAACAGCAATGGGACTCATCTTTTCTCAATATTAGGGTCTTTTTCCATGCACTTACCTTCTAAACAAATATGTCCATCTTGATCAATAAACTGAGCTTGTGCCTGTGGGCAGTAGAGGACTTTCTCCCAACCACAATGCTGCAATGATAGGAAATGCCAAGAGAGGTGGAGAGAATATTGTTCAGTAAAGGTTGAAGATAATTGAAAGATGTCAGTTGGCAGGAAAAAATTAATAATGTTATTCTCCTTTTGAGATCAAAGAATTCTCCAGTGCCTTTTTTATTTTTCCTTCTTTAAGGGAAAGAAGACCATTGTGGTCAGTGTTATTGTAGGTCAAAAAAGTGACTGCTAAGCTCTCAGATGAAAAATATGGAGTACGTTTAAATTTCCTTTGGTTACGCTCAGGGTCACTGTACCACAGTACAAAGCCTGCCTATTAAAAAGGAGACTGAGAGTGCTCCTCTGAGGTTGGCATCACCCCTTTCAGAAGTCCTCAGCTCAGCAAGCAGACATCTCAAGGTTTGTTTTTCACAGCAAACGGTTCAAAGCTGACTCCGAAGCTCCTTCTCACTTCAGAGGCAGACAAACAACCCAAGTTTTCAGTAATCGTGGATAATAACACAGCAGTAAGGCCGAAGGAGACACTTTATTAAAACCAGTGTGCTTTTATATATTAAAAAACAGCACCTCCCATAACAGATTGAGCAGAGACACTGGCAGAGCAGATGGAGATGCAGGAGCTCTGTCCCCGCTGAATCAGTAGGTGACAGGTGAGACACCGTGTGGGACATTGAATGAAGCCAGTGGCTTCTGCCTTTGCATTATATACAATGCAAAGAAGGGCAGGATGTTTTCACGGCAACGGTGAGCCTGCCTCATGAAACAATGGGAGCAAAGATGCTCTCAGGCTGGAGCAGGCGCGGAGAGGCACTCCTTGGGGAGCAGGGAATGCCTTTGCAAGAGCAGCCTAATGAGGCTGGCTTCTTTAGCCTAAACAAGCGAGGGCTGAGAAAGGACATAATTGCTCTCTACCAACACACCAAGGGGAAAACATCAGGGGGGATAAAAAGCCATTTATTCTAAAAGTAATTTTGGCATAAGAACAAATGGTGATAAAATGGACATGAATAAATATATTCTTGAGAATTATGGTGATGTCATTAGAAAAAAAAATATTCCTAAACATGAAAACTTGCAGATTCATGAACAGTCTTTCAAGTAGAGCAGTGCGTGCAGATGACATCTCTGGTTTTAAGTTCAATGAGTTCATAAAAAGGACCAAAGTGCTGCCATCCGCAGGCAGAGGATTCAGTAGCCCAACAGTCCTCTCCAGCCCTGCATGCCTTTCTTCCTGCACACATAAAAATCTCCTGATGCTGACAAAAGGATTTGACATTTAAATTATGTTAATTTAATAAGCATTGAATGAGATGACATGATGGAGAGCTCAGCTGCAGTTCCAGACGGTACAGCCCTGCAGAGACAAGCTCCAGCCTTCTGGCCACGGGGCAGAGCCCAGCTCTGCCATTTGGCAGCCGCTCTGCAGCCAGGGAGGATGGGGCATCCCGAGGAGCCATGTGGCTGGCAGCCCAGTGCACGGAGGCTTCTGATGATCCAATGATACTCCAATGTCTCCAGACATTGTCCTTTGCCTCTGCAGGAAAAGCAATCATTTGCCCACAGCCTTTGCCTGCAAAAGCAGATGTCCTGCTCATTGAGGACATCCCAAGAACATGGCTCTGCAGCGTTGCTGTCTCCTTTTGCTCCTATACAAGAGGGAAAACCAAGGAGCCTCACCTGAGGAGGCCAACACTCTGGGATATCTCCACAGACAGAATCATAGAATTGTCCAGGTTGAAGGGACCTTTAAGATAATTTAGTCCAACCATCAACCCAACTCTGATAAAAAACATCACTAAACCCTGTCACTAAGCACTATGTTTACCCGTCTTTTAAATACCTCCAGAGAAGGTGCCTCAACCACTTCCCTGGGCAGCTCCTGGGCAGCCCATCCCAAGGCTTAATAACCCTTTCCTTGTAAAAATTGTTCCTAATACCCAATCTGAACTTCCTCTGGGACAACTTGAGGCCATTTCCTCTTGTCCCATCACTTGTGACTTGGGAGAAGAGACCGACCTCCCCTGGCTACACTCTTCTTCAGGGAGTTGGAGAGAGCGAGAAGGTCTCCCCTCAGNNCCCTCAGCCTCCTTTTCTCCAGGCTGAACACCCCCAGCTTCCTCAGCTGCTCCTCACAAGGGTTGTGCTCCAGACCCCTCACCAGCTCCATTGCCCTAGCACCAGCTCCTTTGCACCCACCCCTTCCCCAGAGGCAGGGAGTCACCTTGCCTGGAAGTCAATCATTATGCCTGTCATGCCTGTGTCATCATTAAAACTGAAACAAGAGAGAACAGAAAGTTTCCACAGAATACGAGAGTTCAGCGATAACAGAAAAGAAGTTAAATTTGTCTTCGGTCATGCAAGTCAATAGGGAATACTGTGTTTTCTTTGCTGAAAAAACCCATCCATTAGCAGTTTGTGCAAGTAAGGGCCAGACACAGAAAAGGGATTTACAAATCTCTCCCTTTTGGAGCTGAGCTTGTCAGAGTTCAGAAGAATAATTTACTGCCTCTAAAATTCTATAAATGATTGCATCTGTACGAGGAAAATACACAAAGTTGTTGACTGAACAAAAAACTATGTGATTGGTTGAGAAAGTCTAATAAATGAAAAATCTTAATCCTTTCCTGGATGTTTTCTTGTAAAGCATTAAAATTTGATATATATTAGATGCAAAAGCTATGTATATTTTTTGACTAAAGTAACAGCACAGAATATGTAATATTTCTGTCTTTGGGACAGGTGGGGAAGAAGTGGACTTAAAGTCTAAGAACTCTAAGTTTTGTAACTATTTTAAGAATAGTTTTTGAAGGACTACTAAAATGAGGCAGCCTCATTAAAATAAACCAGTATATTATTTTTTTTCTCTTTAAAAGTTTTGTCATATCTTTAGCTGATACCTAAATTAAAAAAAAACAAAAAAACAAACAACAACCAACCAAACACAACCAAAATGAAATCACAATACAGCAAATGAGAACAAAAAAGACTCCACAAACCACATCAAACTTGTTCATCTCACAAAGACTGTAAACTCAACCATAACATGTTTTCAGTAAAATTTCACACCTGGACAAACCTCTGGCTGGTCAATAAAGGCAGACTATGTAATATGATGGAGGCCGAGAAAGATGTGAGGGGAGATGCCCATTTACATGAGGTCTCAACTCCACTCTCATCCATAAAATTCCATAAATTTTCTCCAACTTTACATTTTCATTTTCTGAGTCTAAAGCAAGCCACTTTAAAAAAAAATATGGTTCACAAGAAGTAATCTCAAATCTATTTTTTCTCAGAGTATTCATTCTTGTTTCCCCTCGTTTCCTGAAGTCCTGTAATCTGTGTGTGTAACAGACTGCAGGAGAACTGGTCAGCATTCATTTACAAATATATTAGACTTAAAAGGCAACAAAATGATCCATAAGTGCTGGAATACATTCCACCAAGAAATAGTTGAGAAAATGATATGTAGTTGAGAAATGTGCTCTGAATTATTAATCAAACTCTTTGAATAAATGTTCTGTAATCCCCACCACGCCTGGGGATCCTGGACAAAGCTATCAGTGGTAATTCAGAACATTATTCTTCTCATTTAGATTTTACAAGGTGAATTCCTCCTTTCAGAGGAACAGAGCTAAGAGCATGAGAGGGGCACAGGGAGAAGGGTGCAGGGAACACAAGAGCTGGTGGTCATTCCCTGTTCCTGAGGAACAGGACTCGGTGAAGTGCTTTGCATGCACAACCTGCTCCCTCAGAGCTCCCTCAGAGAAATCCCTCAGATGCTCAGAGACATTAGAAGAGGGATTTGCTGGGACCATGGCAATGGACAGGGGACAAGTAAAGCTCCTTGTGATGAGATGTACGTATGTGGCCAGCAGGAAGTAGATGCAGGGGTACAGCACCAGCTTGGTCTGGAACTCCATCAGGTCAACATTCAGGGCCCCATCAAAGCACAGGGAGGACGTGATGGAGGACACGATCTGGCTGATGAGGTGGCTGAGGTTGGTGTAGGTGGGCCTCTTGATGTCCAGGTTGCGGTGGCAGATGTCATAGATGGCCTCATTGTCCACCATGAAGGCGCAGTCGGAGTGCTCCATGTGCTCCAAGAAATGTAGTTTCTTTCCCCTCTGAATCTTTACACTGGTTACATCTATATCTTCTGTGGTTGAACTTTTTCAAAACTTAGCCCATCAACAGGTATCTGAAAGCCTCTTATATTTTGTGACAGGGCCGTGCTGCAGCGGCTTTACAGTATATTGGGAATGAGCCGACCCGAGCATTGAACAAAAGCTCTTTCCTCCGCCTGCTTCTTTGCCACCTTCTCCATGGATTTCACTCATAATGAGGAGACATTTCTTTAATCCACTAGACTTCTCAGGCGCTGATTTCAGGGAGAGCAGTAAATGATTGGAGAGCACTGCGAGGAGCGAAGCTGAAGGCTGAGGAACTGAAATAATAAATATACCTGGAGCTATGCTTGCACAAAAAGTGTCTTCAGTGCAATGCAGCAGAGCCAGTATGTCAGACAGAAGTTCAGATCCCTTCCAAATCCCACACTGAAACTGAGCAGAGCAGCAGGAAACACCCTCAGGCGTGATTCCTGAGCTGGACCCCGTCCTGGGGAAAGGCTGGTCCCCAAAAGGTCTCCAGATGAGAGGGGTTCATGGGCTGAGCAGCTCCTCTGGTCTCCAAAGCCCAGGAATTCTCATTGCTTTCCTTGTGTACTCAGCACACACACGCCAACGTAACACATTATCTGCACTATATCTTAATCAGTGTATTTACACACCTTGCAGATATGTGTGCTCCGAGAATGCTAATTATTCGCTGGGAGATTTGTTTTATCTTTACCATTTAATTGTTGGTATGGACCTCTAGTGCAGCAAAACTGACATAATACTGAAATGCTGGGAATCCCTGGATGAAGAAGAGCAATTTTTTTTCACTTCTATATATAAATTGTAATTCCTCTGCAGACTCAATGGACATAGCACCACCATAACGCTCTAAGATGGAGGAAACCGAGGCGGCTGTGGGCTGAAGTCTCCCCGTAGTTTTAAACCCAAAATATGTCTTACTTGCCATGTAATATTTGTTTCAAAAATGAATAGGCATTGCACTGATTTCTTCCCAGGGTAGTCAATGTGGTGCTCCTGAAGCTGAGTCACTCTCACACCCCTTCTGTCCTCCTCTGTGCCCCTTCCCCAGGGTACCGGTGGGGGAGAGCTCAGAGGAGGTCTATGGAAGGACCCACCATGGGTGCTGCTGGGACCTGCCTCCACTTATCCTCCTGAACCTCTCTGGTGAGGTTGGAGGAGGAAACCCAGTTTGTGCCTAAGAAGAAATTGTTCCACATCCACTGAAAAGCCTCAGGGAGAGAAACCATGAGAGCAGCTTCTCCCATCCCAGCTACGATGGACATACCAGCTCCCCAGAAGAACAGACCATGTTCATGGTCTGTCTCCATGCTCTTCCCAGACCCTTGATCCGACAGGAGGACAGGCACCATCCTCCCATGCTCCCTCATTCCTCACTTGTCTCTGAGCTGGTTTCCTCCTTGGCCTTATTATCTGCTGTATCGCTTGTGCCCTGGAGCCTCGTGAGGCTCAAACGCTCCTCTCCCACATCAGAGCTGCTAATTCACAGCTTGTCTGCTGTCAAAAGCAACAGAAGGAGCCCACCCAGAAATATCCATCAGATTTCCCCGTGGCAGGGACTGTGAAGTGCTGCAATAATTTTCCTGCAGCTCTTGGCCCCCCGCGTGGCGGCCCAGTGTGCTGATGGTGACAGCCACTGTGCTGGCAGCTCCCACACCGCTGCCACCTCTGCGTGAACCCACCTGGGGTGGCACCACACACGGTGTGGGAACCCTTCCCAGGAAAAAGGGTCCTTAACATAGAATGGTTTGGGCTGGAAGGGGCCTTAAAGATGATCTAACTCCAGCCCAGCAACAAAGTGGAGCAGAGCACAGAGCAGAGAGGGGTCCTGGGGACACAGCGTCAGTGAGGCTGTGAGTAAAACCAGCATGAAATGAATCCCTGTGGACTTCTGCACCTGAACCAGGTTTGTCTACCAAACCCAACGAGAGGTGCAGCAGAGCACCAGGACGGGATGGGCAGGTGCCACTGTGCTCTGCTAGCAAGTAAACATCGATTTTGTACACATTCCATCTTTCTTCACACAGTTATGCCTGCAAGTCTGGACCGTAGCCTTAGATGCTTCAGACAAGGACGTGCTGACCAAAGCAGAAGCTGCTGGAAGCATCTCTTGCTGGGCAGGGCTGGTTGGCAGCAGCTGCTGGGTAGCCCAAGCAGAGGTGAGTGAAGGCAGCAGAGATGAGGCTGGTAAGGAGGAGCAGGCAGGAGCAGGCAGGAGCAGGCAGCTGGGCCAGCCAGCCCAAGCAATCCCTGAGCCCAGCAGTGTGTAGCTGCATTTTATCACACCTTCTACAGCAAGCTGTGTTGGACAAGCCAAGACATATAACACTAATGAGGGGGAGTACGTGTACATTATTTATTACAATAAATCCAAAACCTTCCTGTAAAAATCCTTAGAAACCTTTGAAATTGTGATCCCTTGGGAAGCGAATAGTGGACATTGCTGTTTGGGGACAGCGAGCTGGGCTGGGCAGGACCCCCTGGGCATGCCTGGCTGCTCTCTCTCATGAGCTGTGCCTTGGCCTCTTGCTGACCTTCATGTCAGGAGAGATGGAAATAGGCTATTTGCTGCCTGAAAGCTATTTGAGGCTGAGGCCATCCATCTGCGTCCCCACAGTGCCCAGCACGGCCTCGCTGCCGTGCAGAAAGCTCCCGGGCTGGGCAGTTACAGGGATGAATTATGGCCCCGGCCACAGCCACAGCAACAGGAGCTCTGCCTTGTCCCTGAGGAGTCGGCGTGGAAGGGAACGGGGCTTTCCAGGGCCAGAGGAGAAGGACATCCCTCCTCTCATTGCCTGAAATGATGCCTGAACGAAAACAAGCCCATGTGAGCATCACATAAAGGGGGATATAGGAATACTTCAGTGCTAAATACTGCTCTGACCCCACAAAGCATCTCCAGCCTGTTCTGAGCTGACCCTGCTTCCAGCCACTGTCTGGACCTGCAGAGCTTCCTGCCCTCCCAGATTGTTGAGTTCCATGGGTGCCCTTTTGGGTCACAGGAGGAGAACAGCTGCAGGCAGAGCTCCTCTTTGCTGCTGAAGGAAGAGGTGGGAAATGTCCCCATATCCAGAAGGGATCACTGCCTGCCCTCCCTCAGCTGGTCACCTTCCTGATGTTCCCCAGTGGCAGGGCTGGCTGTGGAGGGTGGAGAAAAGCTCTTCTGGTCTATTATTAGTGCAGCCCACACAGCCCATTAAGTATTAAAGCAATGGGGTAGGATTAACACACCAGCCACCTGCGGGGCCAGGCGAGCCAAGCACCAGGCAGTGGCGCTGACCCAGACATCCCTCCCGGCCTCTGACTCCGGTGACCACGGTCCCCACTGTCCCCAGCTGCGGTGGCAGGTCTGGGCCGAGCAGAGAGTGGCCAGGGCTGAGCTCGCTGCTGGACCTGACCTTCCTCCTGACTCAACCCTCTGCAGTCCCTGCTGCAGAAGAGGAGATGCTGGAGGGACGGGCGATACCAGCTGGGTACCCACTGAGAGCTGAGTCGTGTCACTTGGCCAGATTGAGCTGTTTTCCAGCTCATTTGAGCCTTATCCCTCCGAGCAGAAAGACGGGCAGCTTGTCTCGCAGTGGGGGAAGCGGTAGGCGGCAAACAAAAGGAGAATATTTCTCCCCCTCCGCTTCTGCATTTTTCTCCCAAGTTCACTTAACTCCAAGAAAATGATCGTGTTAAGTATACTCTCAAAATAAATTAACAGACATAAGTCATGAGAATGACACTGGGAATTCCTCTCTGTGGCATTAAGGGAGTTTGGTTTGGTTCATGTGGATGATATTATTTTAAACATATCACTAAAAAAAAAAAATCCACATAAAGTTTGTGTGGAACTGAAATGAAATCTGTCAGAACACACATCAAATATTTGATTAGGAACTGGAAATGCAGAATTTGCATTTCAAATTCCTATTAAATGGTTAAAAAAGTGTACTGTTCATGACATACATCAAAGGCACTTATATTTGAAAAATATGTATCTTTTCTGTGTGGACTTCTTATGGCAAAACCCCAGTGCAAGAACTACCTGTGAAAGCTGGAAACTCATCCCCAAAAAAGGCACCTTGTTCAAAGAGGGCTCAGGACTCCTTGGGAAAGCTTCTTCCTTAGAGATTTTCAATTGCAGGGGTGATTTTCCATTAGAAATGAAGTGAATTATGGGAAGCTGTACTCACACACAATAAAGTTTCCATCTCAGCCCACCAAAAAGAACAAAAGCAACCACACTGAGAAAAAAATAAATCCCAAAGTAAAAAGTAAGAAGTGGTTTTGATTAAGATATATTGCGTTATACTCGGATAGGATGAGATAGGCAATTTTAAAAAAATAAGTCATCCTTTGACTTGATATTTGTTTGTGGCTGCTAAAGAAAAGAGGCCGTTAAAGCAAGCCTTTATAATGGTTTATGAGACAGAAGAGGAAGAACAAAAGTGCTGTGGAGTCTTAAATGAATTAACCTGTAACCATCCCTTCAAATGCCTGCCCTAAAGTCTGAGGACTTCTCACTTCTCTTACAGCTTTCTTTCTTCACTGCCAGCTCATACATACCTCCACAGAAAGTCAACTTTCCAAAATATTTCCTTGTCAGGACTGTCTTGAAAATATTGGATTTTCTTCAACCCTATCATTGGGTTTTTTCTTTTTTCCCTTTTTTTTCCAGAACGGGTCAAGCCCTGCTGCCCTCTTCTGCCCCTGAACACTCCCTGCTGGAACCTATAGATCGTAAATATAACTGAGGACCTTCTCATGGCAAAGGTGGACATCCAGAGGCCTAGAGACCTCTCTGGAGGTGCAGTGCACTGGACAAGGCTACTGTTGCTTTTCACGCTCACTGAATCATGCCAAGGGAATCAACATCTCCAGAACCTCATCCTCCCTCCTGGGGCCACCACTCTGCTATGGCAGCTGCCTGTGCAAAAACCATCCCGAGCTCAGCCATTGCCACGCAGGGCAAGAAGAATACATGGAGGGTGGTGGGGGACTCCTTGGATAGACAACCAGCAGCCCACAAGCTGAGCGGGTGAGTCCTGGCTCCTCGGTTTTGCGAGACAGACACCCACCTTCTCATCACAATGTTCTTCCCCCTTCTCCCTTCCATTCTGCTCCTGCCACTCACTGCTCTATTTATCTTTATTTGTTTGCAAATAAAACACAGTACAGGGTTGGTAAAGAACTCATTAGCTGCTCTGGTGCTGCCCAGAGATATGTTATTACGGAAAGGATTGCGTAAGAAAGAAAAAGAGCATCAACCTTCCTGGAGTGATAAATCCACCCACACAAGCAGTTCAGACAGGAATGTGAAAGGTTGAAGCTGGGAATGGATGATGAGTTTTGATGTCCCCCAAGCAGCCGTGGGCTTTCCTGCCACCCAGGAAAGTCAACAGTGTGGGACCCAGCCAGGCTCAGGCACTCTGGGCTGGCACAGCACTGAGGATGAGCAGCGAGGATGGAGAGTTGTCAGACTCCCAGGAATTCCCCCATCCGCCTTCTTCCTGCTGCGCTGCTGAGGTGGTGGGGAAGCCAGCCCTGGCACTGAAGGGTTCGAAGCTCCAGCTCCACCTGGAGTCATCCGTGGATGGATGGCGATGCCAGCCTTCCACCCCCTGCCTGCTCCAAGGGACATGGGTCTGTGGTAAGGACCCTCTGTGGTCACAGGTGGATCCCTCAGCTTGCTTTGCGTGTGTTTTCTGGGTGTTTGGGATTTTTCCTTTTATTTGTTTTGGGATGGGCCAGGTGGATCACTCCTGAACCTGCTGAAGAAGTAGCAGGCTGATAGAGAATGTCTGCAGAGTGGGCCTGAGACAGAAAAGCAGACAGGGAGCAGAGAGGAGGCAATATTACCAGCATGCTGATCAGGGCTAATTGGAGCTATGGAGATGCACTGCTGATTCTTTGCTGAAGCTGCTCTTGAGTGACCGGTCACAAAAACTCATTGGCCATTTCAAGTGCCCAGGGGTTGCTATTCCCATACCATTCACTGGTCCATCTCAACCCAGTTGACCTCAGGCTCAGCTTGGTTCAGCCTGCAGGATACAGGATAGATCTAGCAGATTTGGGCAGCTCTCCCTGAATAGTGAGTTCTCATGTGACTGGGGCCAGGGAGGCAAAAGCCACTCTCCCAGCCTCACCTGACTCCCTGTGATGGCTTGATGAAGAAGTAAGGGGAGATAACCACTGAGATAATATTTCTGTGGTATTACCAATATCTACTGCTCTGAACCAGCACTTAAGCGAGGAAGGCTGTCAAAAGTATGACAAACACGATGAAAGCTGAGGCAATGTATTGCACTTCTCTTCACTTCAACAGCTTCACTTCAACTGAACCAGGAGGAGAGCTCTAATTTTCAGGGTCAGCACTCGAAGCTGTTCCCTTCAGTGTGGAGCGGACCGTGGGATGCAGCACCGTGGCTCAGAGCCGAGCAGAGGAGATGCTGCTGGAGATGATCTGCCTTCTGTTGCGACAGGGGGTTGGACCAATGATCTCCAGAGGTCCCTTCCAGCTCCTGCCATTCTGCGATTCTGAGACAGTTGATGCAGAGAAGTGGGAGCAGAGCACTAAGAATGAGACTTGTGGAGCGTCTCATGGAAAAGAACCTCATAGACCCGTCACATGGAGCCACCGCAGCCTTTGGTGATTGTGGCATCCAGTGGGAAAAACTGAAATAACCCCCGGACTTTTTAATGCAGAAAAAAGATGAACTTCCAGGTGTCTGAAACCTCAGAGTAACCCCAGAAATAAACCTGGGGCAAAACCTGAACTATGACATTACACTCCAGGAGCTCTTTTAACACATGTCCACCATAATCTGAACAGACAGCAAGGAGAAGGGCACAGAGAAGAGATCTGTCAGTCTTGCATAAAAAGGCTTCAAAAAGCCCAGCATCTGGGAGCCGATATTGCACAAACTCATCTCGGAAAAAAGGTATGGTTTCCTTGGGAAGTGAGAAAAAGCAGAGCTGTGTTCCCTGGAGTAACGGATCTGCTGCAGTGTGGGAGTGTTGGATGGAGCTGGGACAACCCCAACCCCTCCTCAAGGAGCATAGGGTGGGGGTCCGTAATGACAAATATAACCCTCAGAGGAGGCAACTTGCTCTCTCCCTCCTGGGCATCACCACGATGTAGGGGCACCCAGCAGATGCCCAACCCTCTCCCCCACTTTCTGAGCCTGGCTCTGAGATGGCTCTTGGCATCAGAGGGAGGGGTGACAGGGACCCCCCATGTGTGACCAGCCTGCCTGAGCAGGCTCAGTTAAACCAGAAAACAGCACCTGAACAAACAGGCATTTTGTTTCGTTTTCATCAAAAAACCAAACAGTACCAAAGCACCTATTTGAGAAGCTACTGAGAAGTGGGTGAAGGGTTAATTTTTTATTTTCTACTTTTTTTTACTAGTAGGGTGCAATCAATCCCAAGGCTTTGAGGTTTCTTTCTGGCAAAGAAAATCAGACATCCAACCAAAATACTATATCAGTTAAAGGACATTTATGTAGTTGTAGAATCATCCACTCCAGCTCATTCAGGCTGGAAAGGATCCCAGGATGCCCATAGCCCAAGCTCCTGCTCAGAGGAAGATCGATGCTGGATTTATGCTGGGCTGCTCAGGAATTTTCCCAGTTTGGTCTCAAAAAACTCCAAGATCAGAGACATCTTATCTTTCGCGTGAGCCCTTTCTGGAGTTCATTGTGTATCGTTACCTGCAGGCATCAGACAGCAGATATCCAGTATCTCTGCTCTGTAAGTAAATTAAAGAACAGGTTGGATTACAAAGAAAACCTCTGTTAATAATACATGTGCTCTGGAATTGCAATCAGACAGCTCAAAAATAGGACAGATTTAGCATGAAAAATAGTAAGAATGTCTTAAACATTTGAAGACAGCTCTAGATTTTAATGCCTGAAGCAAAATTCATTTCTTGAATGAAGAAGATATGATTCATTTTGCTTGACCTTATTCAGGGGATTTTAGATAGCTTTTTCCTTGCCTGATTGAACAGCCTCATTTTTTGTTTTACTTTGCATTCTTTTGTCTCTTTTCCTTTGTTTATTTCTTTTTCAGGACTGTGGAAAGCTATTAAAAGAACTAAGGCAGGGAGAAACAATATTAAACATTAGGTAGCAGTGAAATTAGATATCTCTATTAAAGTAAATAAAACTAATAATTTCTATATCTAATACAAATTATCCATAGAAAGTTCTCATTTTCTTTGGAAGTCTTTTTTCATTAATCATAATGCTGCATAGATACCACAGCTCTTGATGCTTGAACAAACAGAAAAATCAAGCATTATCAACTCTTGTGACAAATAAATCCTCTCTTAGGGAGGGTTGCAATCAAATTTCCACAGACTCTTTTTTTTTTTTTTTTTTAACAAATGTGTCCCCACACACCCCCTTGTTACAGGATCATCTATAAATAAGCGCTGAGCGCCTGCGGAGCGTGGGGGAAGCTCACACTGCAACAGCTTTTCAGATGCTTTGCTTCAGCCGTGCTCAGCTCTGGGTGAAGGCTGAGCAGAATTTTAATAGGAGAAGCTTTGTGCTCCGAGCCTGTCCAGGGAGAGGGCAGGCTCTGTGGATGGATGTTACGGCAGCTTCTCTGGGCAACCTGGGCCAGGCTCTCACCACCCTCACACCAAACAAGTTCTTCCCCACATCTCAGTTCCATCTCCCCTCGTTCAGTGTCAAACCCTTCCCCTTCCACTTAGGACTCCCTTCCCTCATCTAGAGTCCCTATCCAGCTTTCCTGGAGCCCCTTGAGGGACTGGAAGAGGCTCTAAGGTCTCTCCAGAGTCTTCTCTTCTCCAGGCTGAACCTCCCAACTCTCTCAGCCCCCCCTTCCCAGCAGAGGGGCTTCAGCCCTCCCAGCATCTCCTTGGCGTCCTCTGGCCTTGCTCCAACAGATGTTGGTGGGAAGGGACCTTCAGCCATCTTCTTATGCACCCCCTGCTCCATGTGGGGTCGTTGCCAACTTTATACCATGTCTTGCCTCCGTCTGGCTTTGCCTGGGAGGACTGAGCTGGAGAAGCATCCCCCAGGCATGGAGAACACCGGTTCAACACCAGTGAGCACTCGCAAAAGGGGCCACAGGCATTGACCACCTCCCCATCATGGGCATGGTGTATGTCCAGTCTGCTCCACTGAAATTGTGAGCACATGCTGTAGAAATGTTAATAAAACAGAGAAATACCACCTTGGAGCCTGTTACGCAGCAGCCAGCTCGACAAATCTGACTTTGGTATAACCATTCCTTGTTGGCAGTCTCCAGTTGCAGATCTCTAGTTGTTCACTGTGAGAGCTGGCCATTCCTTTGCATACAAAAGTTTCTTTTTTTGGCACAGAGCAGTGAGGTTACAGAGACACTCCAATGCTGAGAAGACCGACTCAAGGTGTTGAAGGAATTTTCCTTTCCTATAGCTCATCCTGGACCCCTTTTCCCAACTGGCTTGCCTTGCTTAGCATATATTTGCCCCACAAAACAGGAAAAATGCATTTATTCTTATAAGCCAGTTCCTACAACCAATGGAAACTAATGAAAATGAGCTCTAATAGAATTTTCTTAATTTTATAATACATTATTATATTTAAGCTTTCCTGATTTCCATTATAAAACCTAATTGCACTGTTACTAAGCTGCAAAAGAGGCACTATCTGAATTTTAGTAAGAGGGCTAGCACTGTGTACTGAGACCAAATGTGGTTGATAAGTTCATAAAATAAATTACTTTAGCATTTTCTATGTTCTATAGATACTGGGCTGATTTTTTTAATTGTTGTCAACTAAATAAGCGTAATTTAAAAAACAAAAATAATTAGTTGGAAGTTATTTCAGAGTCTGTTTTCAAGATTTAGATAATAATAAAATTAATCAGTTTGATATGAATCTTTTTTTACAGAGTAATGAAATGAGTATTTAGTGAAAATTATATAAGTCAGATAACACTGTCATTGAGGCGAAGGTCATTAAACAGCAGTTCTGGGTACTTCCTAACATCCTGAGAATGCCATTTATTTAGTAAAAGTCTTGAGAATTCATAAACTTTCCTTCACCTAAAGGAGAAAAAAGTGGAGCGAGAGAGTCATAAAACTGATTTGAACTCGTGTTTTCATGATCCATTTCTCAACAGACGAAAATGCTTCATCAAGTAGTGATGTGTTTATCCTGATCACAGCGCTGCTTCCTCAGTGGTGAAGATGCAAATTGGGAGGTGAGAAAGACTAGAACTACAAGTATAACCAGAATAAATTTTCATAATGTAAACCATCAACAACAAGTACAGCAACAGACTTGGAAATGGTAAAGCAAGATGGATATTAAATGTATTCCACCTTTGTCTGTCAGCCCTTCTGTTCCATTTCATCCTCTTTAGGTGGGCACACATCTGCACAGCCCGCCTAAGGGGGGCTGGCAAGTCCATTACTCTTATTGGTTTCACTGACATTTTATCTTTCTCCAGCAAAGCAGGCGAAGATACTTGGGTGTGTACAATTGTTTATACACACTTATACATAAATACATAGGATGTTAAAGCTTGAGACTCCTTGAATTTTTGTTTATAATTGGTTTGCTGTGAAGACTCAAAAATATATATTCTGTACTCTGGTGGCAGCTCTAGCATAGGGGGCCTGTCAGAGGCTGCCCAGAGAGGTGGTGGAGTCTCCTTCTCTGGAGACATTCAAACCCACCTGGACACGTTCCTGTGGGACCTGCTCTGGGTGACCCTGCTGTGGCAGGGGGTTGGACTGGCTGGTCTCCAGAGGCCCCTTCCAACCCCAGAGCATTCTGTGATTCTGTGACCAGGGTCTGGCCCTGAGCAACGGTTCTGTGCAAAGTTATCACGCTTGTTTGTGTTTTTCACTCTAGACCTGCAATTACATCTCAAGAAGTCTTTATTCCAAGTCCTGCAGATTCAGTTCTTCAAAGGTCTAAGCACCTTATCTTGAGAGATCTGCCTTTGGGATGCTGTGGCTGAGCGGTGCCCAGGTACTGCTGGGATGAACTGGGCAGCCCCAGGAGAGGGGGTTCTCCCCTCAAACACCAACTGAAATTTCAGGGAAATTAAAAATCATCAAAACCTGCACTTGTGTTTCAGTGCGAGCGTGCTTTCTGACAGCAGATGACTTGGGCAGAGCTCCCCGAGGAGCAGGGAGAACAAACCACACCAAGGCTGCCAGAACCTTTCCCTGTGATAACAGCCTGGGAAGTCTTTCTGTTCAAAGGGTGTTTGTAAGGACCTGGTGGGAGGAGAGGGCTTTTTCCCAGGTGAAAAGTCTGCGCCAAAGGTCAGTACTCGGCCAGGAGCAA
This sequence comes from Scolopax mira, assembly GCA_004320125.1. Lineage (NCBI taxonomy): Eukaryota > Metazoa > Chordata > Aves > Charadriiformes > Scolopacidae > Scolopax > Scolopax mira. The sequence goes on from BJBW01003151.1 coordinate 112,734, forward strand.
GGGCTTCTGTATTTGCACCACCCTAAAGCCCTGACAAGGCTGGCACACATACTCTGACATACACACACCACTGCAGCATGAGGGGCACTCCGGGAACTGGGATTTCTCATCAGCAGACTGTCAGATTTATGTAAAAACAGAGCAGATAACAAGAGCTGACTCTGCTTTTGCCTATAAGAAATTTGTGACCTATTTAGAAATTACCCAAACTCTGGTACCTCTCTGTGCTGGCAGACAGAGGAACAGTGCTGACACTCACCTGGCCAAGGCAGGGACATTATTTTTGCAACAGCAGCCAAACGGGCTGTGCTTTGTGACAAGGGCTCTTAGGTCCCCCTGCGGGAGAGTCCCTGGCCCTGGGATGGAGCATGGCTCTGGAGAGGGAGCAGGGATCCTGCCCAGGGATGGCCCCGAGTGGCAGGAGGGACCAATTTATTTTTCCCTGATTCCTCTGCTTCCCTGAAAGCTGTGCTGGCAGGAACACACCTTTATCACAACCTGTCATTTCTGGAGGCTTTTGTTTTTGATGGAAAGGAGTGCTTTCACAGCCTGGCATGAAATAAAGCAGGGCATCTCGCCAGATCAGGACTGAGCGTGCATCACCTCTGCAGGTACCTCCTGTCCTCTGGACAAGGACAAGATGAATAGATCCCGAGTAATCCTACACACCAGACACAGCAGTAAAGCTACATGATTGATAACCCTTCAGCGGGGAAAAAAAATAGCATAAATCCTCATCTGACAATGTGTAGTGTGAGAATTTGATAATTCATTTGGTTGATGTATTTGCTTTTATGTTGCATTTTATCATTTGTGCTACAGAACCCAAAGGTGTCACCCGGACTTGGACTTTATTCTGCTATGCACTTGGCTAAGTCCATACCCCAAGCTCATGGTGAACACTTGCAGCCCAGAAGGCCCATCGCATCCTGGGCTGCATCCAAAGTGTTGCCAGCAGGTCCAGAGAAGTGATTCTGCCACTTTACTCTGCTCTGGTGAGACCTCACCTGGAGCACTGTGTGCAGTTCTGGAACCCTCAATAGAAGAAGGACATGGACCTGACAGAGTGGGTCCAGAGGAGGCCACAAAAATGTTCAGGTGGTTGGAGACCCTCTGCTCCGAGGACAGGCTGAGGGAGCTGGGGTTG
>BJBW01003151.1:114125-144092 GCA_004320125.1 Scolopax mira
TGGTCTAGCTGGGGGTGTCCCCACTGACTGCGGGGGGGTGGGACTAGATAGCCTTCGGAGGTCCTTCCAGCCCAGATGATTCTTTGATTCTATGGTAACCCATCCTCTCAAGTGCCCAGTGAATGCTGTGGCTTGTGCAGGGTGGCATGCTGCCGTGAGAAGAAAGTGGTCATGGTGCATCAGATAGTCCCAAGAAGTGAAACAAAGGGAAACTGAGGCCAAAAATTGAAAGCTCTACCCCAAAGCACCCGAGGTGGCCTACGGAAGAGAAAGTGCTCCAGCACAGTGCTGTCACAGAGCCTGGATCTGGCCTCTCTCATAAGCACCAAACAAGCCAGCAAAGGTGCTTTCTATATATTTGGTATTCAAATGGAAAACTTTTGCAAGACAGTGATCTTTAAAAGAACAAACTTAGTCTCCTTCCCCAGAAAAAGGGTTCTGAATTCATAGAACCATAGAATAGTTTGGGTTAGAAGGGACCTTTAAAGCTTATCTAATTCCAACCCCTTGCCACGGGCAGGGACACCACCCACAGAGTATATTTTTTCTCACATAACTAGTTTACTTGCCTAGAAAGATGAAGTTTGTTGATTTGGGCAGAACTCTGGTTTTGTTTTATTACTAAGACAGGCATTATTTTCTTTAAATTTCAAAATCTTAAATTAATCATTACTTTTTACAAATATTTTTATGGAAAATTGTTCTCTTAGATTGGAATTTTGAATCCCTTGTTCAGAACATGCCATGAAGTGGTTTTGGCCTTTATTTTCATTAATAAATGAACTATGTTTATCCCCTGCTCCTTGTTAGACATCTTTTTCTCCTGCCTGTGAGTTTTGGTTCATCTTCTAAATGAAAATTTCAATTATTTGCAGAGTTTATCACTGAAAGGACATGTCTGCGCCCACTCCTGACAAAGGCTCTCACCCCAAAGAGTGGTAGCTTCAGGCACTTCATGCCCCTCTCAGTGGTGCACAGACCTCCAGATGGTATCTCTATCACTTGGGCAGAGTCTTGCCCTCTGAAGCAGCCTCCCTGTCTCCAGAGCATCTTTCCCAGCACGGAAATGGTGCCTTCCTTGCAGGGAAAAGGAGATTCCTCGAGGTACAATGTGAGAAGCAGTGAACTGTTACCCATCATTAGCCCTGCTGGGTTTTGGTAATGATAGACAGCCTTCTGGTGATAGCCGTGTCAGATCTGACAGCCTGACAGTCACTCGGGTGTCTCCAAGGTCAGCTAATCCTTACTGATGTGCTGACACGCCAAATATCATGTGTCGAGTCATAACTAAACCTGATGACAGCAGCAGCAGCGGGTGCTGGGTAGGAGTGAACTGCAGGAACAATGAGAGAGACAGGCAGGGGTGGCTTAAAACAGCAGGGGAGAATTTCTTTCCACTCTTGCTTTCACTGCTTGGGACCTACAGTTCTTAAGTAAAACCAGCATTCATATACAGCTTCTGAAGATGAGTAAAACAAATCTAATTTCACTTCTAGATGGAAGAAAGGAGGGGATATGGCTGGAAAGGAAACAGAAAAGGAAGAAAAAGAGCTAGGGAGAAGCCCTAAAAACAGAAATGTGAATGAAAATCTGTTGGTATCAACTACTGCCTTTGTCTTCTGGGTTTGCTTCCATTCAGGAGATGTTCTAAAAGCCACCATAGCTGAAGGCTGGTAACTGCTCTGCAGCCAGTGGGCACTGACTGGGGCTGAGCAAATGGATTTATGTCCACTAAAAATGAGTTACAGGGGGAAAGTTACACTAACTGTGAGAAAACACTTTGGCTTCTTGAAGTCATCCTTAATATCAGCTTTTTACATCACACTTTGCCAGGCAGAAAAAAGGCTCCCATGGGAAGGAGGAATGGGGTTTTGAGTCACTGACATTCCTGTACCCCTTGCTGTGGCTTTGTTCCTCCTCACCTGGAAAGGCACCTCAGCTGCAGCTCTGAAGCACAGGCTCCAGTGCAAGTTGCCCAAATGATTTCTCAAAAGTTGGATCATCATAGAACCACAAAAAGGTTTGGGTTGGAAGGGAACTTAAAGACCATCTAGTTCCAACCCCCTGCTCAACCTCCCACCACACCAGGTTGCTCCAAGCCCCATCCAGCCTGGCCTTGAAACCCTCCAGGGATGAGGCAGCCACAGCTTCTCTGGGCAACCAATAAATGGACACACCACACCATCCTAACAACTTTGTCATAGCTGTTTAGAGAGAATCCACAGATGTGAGGAACCGTTTTCTTCAGGAATTAATGACTTGAGGCAGCGGGTATTTAGTGCAGTAACAGAGGCAGCACCTCCCCTATCTGCTTGCTCAAAGAAATACACAAAGGAAAAGAGAGTGGATTAAAATTTTGGTTCTGACAGGACAGACAGACAGTCTCAATACAAGCCCAGAGCTGCCTTTGTGATGTAGTGGCTGAGACCCTCCTGGAAGAGAAACCTGTTACAAATAAAAAAACACTGCAACATCCTTCCAACAAGATTTATTCTATTGATGATAAGCCAAATTAGTTTTGCTATTCTCTTCTTAATCTGATTGACAGGGCAAATCTGTCATCTTTTATCATGACACCTAAATTGGAAGTAAATTAAATCAACAAGCATAAAACTGTGTAGCATTTTATCTTGCAGACAGGGGCCGGGCAGGACGCACGGTGGGGCTGTTCCCGTCCCTTCTGGACGCTGTGATGTTGTTGCTGCCGGGCTGTCACTGAGAGAAACCACCCAAAAGGCTCCTTTGCCTTCATGGTGGGATCTTCTCCCCCACAGACATGTATCTGCAGGCATCTGCAGCCTGATGAGCTGCCTTAAAAATAATTTGGTAATTGAAGGTTATAATTTGTGCAACTTAATGTTTACTTGATTTAATTGAGCATTAGCGTTAATTAAAACAAGTCAATGGCTTCTATCCCCATTCAAGAACTTGGCATTCAGGAGAAAGATTCCTTCTTCCTCCCTGCATTCAGATATATCTGTGCTGTGAGACAGAATGTGAATGAGTTGAATAAATAAAAGTTACTCACCCTTACTTTTCTGTTGGTCGCCATGAAGAAAGTGATATTATCCAACACATCAGTAAGACCCCAGCTCTCCTTGAACTGAAGACGTATTGCAAGAAAATAGGAAGCATGTTCCTCTCTGTCCTTTGTGGAGCAAACAGGAAATTATTCCTATTTTTAGAAACACTCAGTTTCTAACTGTAGTTAAACAGTATTAAGGATAAATTCTGTAACCTCTAGTCTGATCCGGCACTAAATGAATCCATATTTCCATTCTATCAATTAAAAGAAACCAAAAAAAAGCACACAGTTTTATTTGGGCAAAAATTCCCTCAGAAATTAAAGATTTGTTAAGACCCACAGGATTTTCTTCCAAAAGTCTGCCTATTGGTTTTCCAGGTGTTTTTTAAGATTTGCAGCAAACTTCCTCAGCAAGCAATGCACACTTATGAAAAGAAACTACATTTCTAGCTTGCTTGAGCAAAAGTGACTTTTCGCATCTGGTGAAGTTTATATTACAGACAGATATATTGTATTTTTCATTCGTGTATACTGAGCTTTCTTTAAAAAAAAATAATCAAATCTCCTCCAACCTTTTTCAGCAGTAATACATTTATTGCCATAAAGCATTTATGGATTATAGCTGATAACCTGTGAAAAGGAAAACAAAACAAAACAAACCTTATCCAATTGCTCATAAACTTTGTGTGCGTAAAAAAATGTTGTCCTGGTGTCCCAACATTCTAAGGCTCAAAACAAGATCTCGTGAAAGTGACAAATGCATTAATTTCACTGAATAATCTTAGTAATTGCAGGTAGAGATGAGCTCACTGGATATTAGATTATTATTGTACACTATTGTGAAATTTTAACCAACCTTGTCAGCCACGGCAAAGCTCTTGTGTGTGCTCTTCCCAACACAGAAAATCTGAGAAAATATGGCATGTTGTGGGGAACAACTAAAGCAAATCTATTTTCCTTTCAACAAATTCATTTTTCCTTTGACTTTTAAGTGACATTCTAATACCAGATCAAAAGATCCACATTAAACTTGGGAGGACATTTAAACTTAAAGGACACCTCAAAGCAGGCAGTGGGAAGCTGCATCAGAGCCAGTGAAACGGGATGTGCAAAGAGTCCTCCCAGGGGAACTCCTCAGCGCTGGGTGTTCTGATGCTCACAATTTTCATGGGTTCAAAAAGGAGCTGCGCAAATTCAGCAGAGGCAAAAATGCATCAGGGCAAAAAAAGTGTGAAGAAAGTTTGGCACGGGACATTTTTTAAGTCAGTATGGCCGATGGCTGAGGTTTATTTTGGTTTATTCCTGCTTGTGCACGGGAAGGGATGGGTGATAGTGGGATAAGGGCTCACATTTCTCCCTCCCAGACCTACAACTGCTCTTGGGAATGAGCATTTGCGAAGTGTCCAGTACAGCAACAGGCAGGCACAGCGTCATATAGAATCCTATAAGGTACAATGTGTCATAGCAGGCAGTTAGCCTATTCCATCACCCAAGTTTGGTACCACACACTTCCGAGGGCTCCACAGCTGTCCTACCTGCTCCAGCTGCTCTTTCATAATGAAATATCTTCATTATATACACATGCACACAGGGGTGTATGATGAGAAATAGTCCTTGCCGTCTGTTTCCATTAAATACAATGATGTGGAAGAGTGTTTTTAAAGGAGAGCATGAAAATTGCACAAAGAAATTAATTTAAAAGATGAGCTCTCCATGAAAATGACACAGAGAGCTACTGTGAATGCGATGCGCTCACACCAAAGTGTAATCCCATAACTGCTGACAGAACCTGGACTTAATTAAACTCCATCTAGATTTATATTTTTGCACAATAACAAAACCTATTGATTTAAACTTGCCATAAATGTAGCTTTCTGTAAATCAGAGCTTTTTTTTCTAATTCAACAATTCTTATATTATGTCAGGGTATAAAGAATAAATGACTTGCACCTATTTCTGTTTCAAAGCTTTATCAATATCTGAGCTTAGCTATTTTATATCTCATGTAATTTTGTCACTGAACTGTTCAGATCTCAGAAACTCTCCGTCTCAGACTGCCATTGTGCAATTTGAAAAATGACTTTTCTATTCTATTGCTGTGGTCCTTATGTATCAAAAGCCTTTATGTATCCTGCTTAGCTCACAGCAGAAAGCAGAGTCGTCCTCCTCCGCCCAGGGACACCTCCCAGAGGTCCTGCAAAGACTATTGCAGAGGGATGGACTCTCTTCCAGAAGGTCTGCGGCCAATGAGCCAGAATTAACCTGACCTAATTGGGTCGGGTTAGAAACTGGAGGGTTGACAGAGAACTGTAAGGTAAATAAAGAATCTTACTTCATTCATAACTGGAGTAAGTTTGATCCTAATATGATCATGGGTCCATAAACATGGTACTTCTGAAGTCTTTTCAAAAGAAAGTCATAATTACCACAGCATTGTTACAGAATCACAGAATCACCTAGGTTGGAAGGGACCTTCTAAGATCATCTAGTCCAACCAAAAAAAAAACCAAAAAAAAAAACAACCACAAAAGAACAACCAAACACACACATCACTACCACATCCACACCACACAAAACACCACCCAACACTAATTGGTATCCCCAAACACCTTGTCAACTCATCTCTTGAACACCTCCAGGGATGGTGCCTNNCTGACAACCCTTTCAGGAAAGAAATATTTCCTAATATCTTACCTGAACCTCCCCTGGCGCATCTTGAAGCCATTGTCCCTTTTCCTGTCATCTGTAACTTGGGAGAAGAGACCGACCCCCACCTCTCTGCACCCTCCTTTCAGGGGTTGTAGAGAGCAATAAGGTCTCCCCTCAGTCTCCTTTTCACCAGACTAAACACCCCCAGCTCCCTCATCCTCTCCTCATAAGGCTTGTGCTCCAGACCCCTTTACCCACCTTGTTAGACCCATGGAGGAATTTTGGCTGTGCAGTGAGCAGTCATGTCAGCACTTGTTAAGGAAAGAAAAGTCTTTTTGGTGCCCACTTTATAGCATTTGAATTCCTGGAACCATTTTTTAACACAGATGAATAAAAGATTCATAAGCACGACTGCCCAAGAAGGACCATCCCTCCTTTACTGGCAGTGGAGGGACCTCGCGCTAGTGAATCGCACAAGTTCTCACTCACACCACTCTCACCTGTATGTCTGAAAGTCCCAAAACACAAGTGGCAGAGCTGCCATCCCAGAGCTGCTGGGTATCCTCAGCGAGTTCATGGGAAACATCTATAGGAATGTTCCTGTAGCAGCCAAAGGGAAAACATCTCTTTGAGGGATCGGCCCCCGTGAGTGCCCCGTGCTGCTCTGGAAAAATGCAAACTAAGGAACAGTCCTGAAGGATTGTTTGTCTGCTACATTTTATGCAAAACAAATTAATCCTTGTGTAACATAGGTGCGTCTTATTAGTCCTATCCCACTCTGAGCCTCTTGCTCAGTGTTCTTGAATATATTTAAAGAATTCCCATATAAGCAAAAATGTAGAAAACCATAAAGCTGTACTTTAGTTTGAAAACACAAATGAACATCTTCAGTGTACAAAAGATCCAGTCTGTTGTAATCCCCACAAAACCACAATATTAATTTATAAGATTCAACTGGATTAATTATCTGAACTATCATCATTAGCAAACTGGATTTCACTCATGTGGACTCGTAATTTATTCTGTATACCTCGTGATCAAACAGCTCTTCTCAGATTTCAAAGAGCATAAGATCTTTTTCTCAGTTTTAACAGGTGATATAAATCCTGTTTTGCCCAGACATGGCCCCTTGCACCACCCCAGCACAGCTCTCCCACTGCCCTGTCCCCCAGGCGGCTGTAGGATGGGGACATGGAGTTTAGCTTAGAGATAATCAATAAGTAATATAATATGCTTATAATAACCAACCATATTGAAGATACTGGGTAAAAATATCTATCCAACAGATTCCATCTGCAACCAGTCAGATGGTTGCAGAGGTCCAGAGGACCATTCATCCCTCCAGTTCTCTGCTTTAGAGTAGGACATAACAATGTTTGGAGGTGTCAGCCCTCCTTTCGCTGGCAGTTACAGAAGCCTGTATGTGTGACTGAGAGCAGGGGCTGTCAACTGAGAGGTGAGTAGAACCCCAATTGATGGAAAAAATGCTGCATGAGGTGCCTCCTCCTCCAGCCTCTGTGTTTCAGGCAGTTTGACAACAAAATGACACCAAACTGATGGGAAAGGGGCATCCCTCATCCACACATCTACGTCAGGAATTATCCAGTAGCAGAGACAAATTCAGCCACAACTTCAGGATCACAGATTGAATTGAAACCCATGTACCAAAAAAAGCCGTACTAGGTGAAAGGAAGCCCACCAGGCTCTCCACAGCGTTCCTGGAACCATCTCCACCATCTCTGTCTGGTACCAACAGTGCCTGTGCAGGGTCGCTTTGCGCCTGGACCAGTGTGTGCCAAGGCGGTGGAGCGTGCAGAGCTGCCGGTTACAGGAGAATTTGGTGGCATGGGGCCATTTAATGGGCTGAGCATGGATATCTTCATAGAAATCTGTCAAAAACAACTCCCCAGACACCTCAACTTTGTGGAGTTATGCTCTTGTCTTTATTTGTAGTTGGGCAACACACTTTGTTATGGTCTGACTAAATCACTGAATCTGAATGGAAACTTTAGCTTTAAAAATAACATTTTCTTAATAAATGCATTTTGAACTGGTTTTAACAGTTAATGTGGCAGATTCTGAATGTCTGAATGTCTAATGTGATGGAAAGACTGAATGCCTTTAATTAGTATTACTATTACTATTTTTGTATTAAGTCTCCATGGTAATATTTCTGTTCTGGAGGATGCCAGAGGAAAATTGGGTTTGATTTTGATGTGAAGAGTTCAGACTATTGCAACAATATTCTTAGCTTCTAACCAGGGTTGCTGTAGGACACAAGATGCAGATTTTGTCCCTTTTCATTGACTCTTATGACTTAGGAGAGGATAATTTTTTAGAAAAGCAGCTACTCATCATTGAGGGAGTTCAAGCCATGGAGTGTCTTCAACATGGAATTACATCCCCCATATCAAGTTAAAACTGTTTTTCTTGTGAAACTGCTTCCCAGTGTCCAGAATTTCTAGCCTGAACTTCCACCAAACAGATCTCAGCATTTCTTTGCCTGATATATGAAAGAACATTTTCTTAGCAGGAACATGGATAAATACATGCACGCCATAACCGAGTCAACTCCTGGCTTCTTCTGAGATAAGATAATTAGACTGAAAGGGAGGGTTCTGTAGTCAATGTTTTTCTTTTTCAGGCAGGTTTTCCCCCAATTAATTTCATTCTTATTTTGGTAGTTTTTGTCAGTGCTTTCTAGTTTTCATCTGAACAGAGAGAGGTGATGATGTCCTACGGGAACCTCTACGGGTTTGTAGGAATGGGTGCTAGGATATACATGGATTTGGGTGGAGAAAAAGCTTCCAGAAAGCAACAGGACAGAGAGAAGAATACATGCTGAGAAGGCAGCATGTGAATGTTTCCCAGGGACAGGTGAGTTTTAGAGATTAGTAGTCCTGAGGGACTTTATGAGTAGTTCTGTAGAAGCCACTGTGCCAGCCTCTGCTTCTCAACACAGAGCTGGACTTGGGCTCCCAACTGGGCAATTAAGAATGGAAGTGTGAGGCAGCCGAGAGAATTTGTGAATGTGCGTGTGAGCAGTAATCTCCTGCTGTTAATGATATCAAGATATTGTTGCTATTGTTGGCAACAACAACTTAATAAATAGAAGGTTTTCTACAAGAAGTTCATTGTGATCTTTGACTCCTGACCCTGTGTCTCTTATGAGGGAAAGGGGAACTTACAGCAGAAAGTTACTCTCATTTGCTTTTCTATTTCCACTCCAGGGTGGGTGAGAAGTGAGAGGCACCACCCTGCTGTCACCCCCATGGCAGTGGTTCTGCGCCTGGAGGCTCATCCTCAGCCCCACAACTGCTGTTGCAGCAGCACAAAGCAGGAGGATCAGGGCCCTGTCTTTGGCAGCCAGAATAATTTTCATTTCTTCCACCTCCATGTAGCCAAGGATACATTAATCCTCCTTAGCCCCAGTGCCTCCGTGGGAGCCCACATGCAGTTAGAATGAAATCCTTTCCTCATATAAATATTAGACATCTAAATCTGAGCCAGTTTCCCGGGCTCCCTTTAGAGTCCGTAGGGAGGAACGGGCAATCCATTCCCATTCATCCGATTTACCTGCATAACAACTGCCCTTCTGATGTTCCCATTTCTCTTCATTACTCTGAACAGAACCCAGGGTGACTTGCCCTGATTTAAGAGCCCAGCTCTTGGCTGCCTCAGCCTAAACACTCCTGGTCCTAATGGTCTCCACTGGCTGCTGAAAATGCTTCCCAGGGCTCTGCTCCCAGTTCCCCGTACGGAGTGGTAACGAAGAGCTTTGTCCCTGTGCACCCATTAATGTGTGTTTATATGCGCAGTAATTACACCTCTCAGAACAAAGCCAGCTCTGCTGCTGCTCTCAGATGGTCTGTGCCACCCACTCTGTGCATGATAACCTCATTACTAGCACTTGGGGTAATGATGAAACATTCCTTTTCATGTCAAATTATTTCCTAGCAAAGGTCCAAGAACAAGTGTCACAGAGCTTGTGAGCTACTCCTTGGTGGGTTCCTCATAAACAGTCCATGTCAGGTAACCATGCTCTTGAGAGAAACTGTTACAGAGCTCCCACCCCGGCTTAAAGAACCCCGGCTGTATAAAATAATAGAAAAGCGAAAGCACAGTTTAAAAGTTAAGGGAATAAATCGTAAGGATGGAGAACAGTATGACATGAACAGTTAGTGCTGGAAAAGCCATCATTAGTTTCAGTTTGTTTTGATTTTCAAGATATAGAATTCATATTCCTGACATTTCTTTTTATTTCATAGGGATGACTGTGGCACAACCAAGAAATGTTGCTGTGAAAACTGTTATCAAGAAGTGGAACATAACCTGATCCCGTGGAGAGAGTTTGCTGAGCAAGAGCAGGAGCCTGGTGTCTCCTCTGCCTGGACTTGAATAGAAAATATCCACCGTGAGGATTGTGCCACTCAGGTTCAATGGGGTCATGGAGAAAGACTGTTGGGGTCTTTTCCCACCACATTTGTCATTTGCATAAGCTTGAGTAAAGGCCATTGTCACTCGGGCTGCAGGATGAGGCATCATGACATCTCCTGGACGTGGGGGATTTGTGCTTCCCCCTGGAATGGGGGAGTGCTGGCCACACTCTGGAGAGAAGAATCAGAATAAACTCTCCTTTCAGAGAGTTTTGCCATAAAATCTAAGCTGCTGGGGGTTTCTGAGCATTTTGAGGTCCATTTCCCAGGAGCACTGCTAAGAAGTTAATCTCTCAGAGGGGCTGGAGGCTGCTGTGAAGATGTGTAGCTTTCCCAGGGGAGGAGAGGACACAGCTGGTAAAGAAACGTGAGCTGCTCAACAGGCCCCTGTTCCACGCAGGGAGTTTGGGACTGGGCCAAGAGTTGGCTTGAAAATTGTCTCTCTCCACCTGGAACTGCAAGAACTGGGGGGCTGGTGAAGGGCTGAAGGGGAGGTGTGATGGGGCTGTGGGCAATAGCCTAGACAGAGGTCAAGGAGGAGAATGATCTACCTGAACTAGCCACCGGCACAAAACCAGTAACAAACTCAGTCCTGGGTAAACACAACAGGGAAAAAAATGGGGAAAACATACAGAAATATATCACTTGGAGTCATCAAAAAAAAATTTGCTTCTTAAACCCTTTTCATTAGGTTCATGAGGTATTTTTTTTCAATCTTTGAAGATATATATTGCTACATTTTGAAATGAGATGACATGTTGAAATATAATAAAGGCATAACATAAATTAAAATTAAAAATTCTGAAGTTTTTGCCTGAGACTATTCACCAAACTGGATTTAATTAGCAAAAGATTGCAATCGACCCCAAATTTAAATTTTTGGTTTAACTAAAATATCCTATCTTTCCTGGATGATTATTACTTGCTTTGCATTATAGACTGAAATTGTTCTCTTATTAGCTTTTTAAACTTGAATATCATGATGGCAAAAGAGAATGATGACATTAAAAGATTAAAAGATTGGATCATTTATTTTTTTTTAATAAGCAGACCTCATTTTTTCATCTAGAACTTTTTTAGATCATTTGCACACAATAGAAGTGAAAAAGATGCCTTTTCTTTTTTTTTTCCCCTTTTCATTTTGAATTCCTGTGACAGTCAAGCAGCAAACAGACTTTTAAAATAATGACTCCTGGTTTGAAACCTTGACTAATGAGGTGCAGCTTGGTTTAACAGCATTGTTCTAAAGGTTTAAAAACACAGAATTAAAACTAAATCATTATCACAACATTAACTGCAGTGGTTACAGTTTCCAAAAACCCATTAAAATTGTTTCTAAAAAGGCTATGGTCACAGTGGAGTAAAACCTTGACTCATTAGAGAGCTCCTCCAGGAACCCACAAAGGGTGTCTGCCAACGCTGCTGATTACCAGAGACATTTTAGCCATGGATATAGTCCCAAAAAAGGAATAAAATCTTCTATAGACTCCCAATTACTGAAGGGAGTCATCGTAGATGATCTAGAAGGGATTTACTGAGCTTGCAGTGATTGCAATCCCCATTGTGGCAGATGCGATGCTGATTAAACACACCAGCCCCACGGAGGTTTGGGCAGTGCGGGTGTCACCCTCAGGACCATAATGTGAGCGTGAACATACATTGAGGGGAAAGGTGTGACTTTTTGTGTTCACTCCAAAAGGTTTCACTTTTTTAGCATTAGGAAAATAGCTACAGGCCTGGTAACGTCCTTGTTTTCAGAGAGAACTTTGCTTCTCTCTGGGTTTCTCTTAGAAATGTGTCTCCAGCGACAGTTGTGCCTTTCTGCTGCTCTCACACATTCCAGAGCTGCACTGGCAGAAACCTAAGTGGGTGCAGTTTTCCTGGGTCCTGATGAATGACAAGCTCTTTGTGGCAGAAAACTTTAGAAAACATGCTTTCTCAGGAATAGTTGTGCTTTCTGTGAGTAGCCATTACAAGGGTTGTTAAATTGAGCATTTTGGCAAGTTGTGTCATTTACATCAAGATTCTCCTGCAACAATTCCATATGTTCTTACAGCAAATTATCCTAGGGAATGTGGGAAAGAATCCAGCTTATTGTCAGAGGGAGAGAGATAAAGGATTTGTCTGTCCTGTAGACCGTAGTGCGCTGTAGAAATATGTAAACTAACTTTAAGCAAGCAATTAAACCCAGAAGCGGTTCATCTAAGGCAGCATGGGGTCTAGCAGAAACTCATTTTTTGCTAGAAAGCAAGATAAAATCGCCTACAAAGAGCCTGCTTTTGCAGCCGGTGTACATCCAGCATCTGAGCTGGTTGATTTTCCCTAAAGGATGTGGAAATCCATTGTGCAGAGGACACAGGAGAAGGAGTTTCTGATCCCAGTTTTTCTCTTGGGTTGGAATGGCAAACTGGCTGGGGATCAGAGCACAGTGTGTTCAAAATTCCTTCCTGGTAAGAGCAGCAGCCATTCAAACAAGGCAGCTCTTCTGGCAGCTCTTCCCAGGCATCCAGCCTGCCTCTCATCACACCGCGACTCTGACGGACACCTCGGGATCTCCACCAACATCTAACAGCTTGTGGTCAGACTAAACAGGGGCTGATGAAATATAGACATTATGGTGGTGTACATCAGCTGCTACCATTGTCATCCTTCACCACCACCCCTTTGCCCTGTGTCCCCCCGCGAGCTGTGAAGTTGCAAAATTGTCCTGCTTAGAAAAAGAGCCTGTTTTCTCACAATGTCATTAATTGCCCATAGTGGAAAAAGCAGAAAGCAGAGAGCTTGCTGAGATAAACCGGCTGGTCAAGTGGGTGAAGGCAGGTGGCATTATACAATGGCAAATAATGCAGCTCCCCGCGTCTCTCCTGGAGTCTAGTGCTCTTCAGACCACACTCCTGATGGCACTGAGCTCCCGGCCTCCATCTGGGCTGAAAGAGCTGCTTCTGGAGTAGAGTCTGGCTCTGTTTTCATACAAATACCACTCCTGATAAGTAGAATCATAGAATCATATGGGGATGGAAGGGACCTCTAGAGATCGTCTAGTCCAGCCCCCTGCCAGAGCAGGTCTACCTGGAGCAGGTTGCACAGGAACGTGTCCAGGTGGGGTTTGAATGTTTCCAGAGAAGAAGACTCCACCACCTCTCTGGGAAGCCTCTTCCAGGGCTCTGACACCCTCACAGGAAAGCAGTTCCTTCTCACATTTAGATGGAACTTCTTATACTGAAGTTTGTGCCCATTTCCTCTTGGAAGTAATATGGATGAGGCCATCTTGACAACATTTGCATAGATGGATTATCAGGGATTTTTCCTCCTATATTTGAAGGAAATGTGGAGGAATTACTTTTGGTTCCTCTTGTGCCACCCTTTTTGTGTTAACCTCAGAATTAGGCTTGTGGGTTAACTCTAGCTGACTGCAGCAGAGTTATAAAGAAGAATTTGGCAATTCCTTTAAGAATTCTTCACAACTGTCATCATATTTTTTGCTCAAATTATAGGAAAAGGTGTTGTTTCATTGATTTTTTCAACAGGCTTGAACAACAGCTTGTTTCATTTGGTGTGGATGGAGCAGCAGCCCCTTGAACCCACACCGAACTGAGGTTCTAGTCAGAAGATGGGGGTCAGGGTGGGATGTGGGGCTCACCCAGCAGCATCCTGAGACCTGCTGTCTAATCTGGCTGCTCCCCGGGCTTCACTTGCTCTGCTCCCTGGGCTTTACTTGCTCTGCTCCCTGCTCATTACAGATCCCTGCATAGACCCCACCACCACATGCAGCTTCCTCTGACCAATTCTTACTTGGCACGAATTTCAGCGGTTGCATTGCAAAGCCCCTAAACTGCTACATTTCATTCCCAAATGGGGAGGACACAGCTATGCAGGCTGTGGTGTTTCCAAAAGTAAAGGAACAGATCTAACCACTCTAACTGCACACTCGCAGCCCAGCTCAGGTCCCCTCTGTCTTGGTGCACAAGCTGAGGTGTGAGCCCAAAGACTGGCACACTGTGGACATTCAGATATCTGCCAATAGTTTGCAATTGGTAAACACAACTGAAGGTTCGGGTCAGCAGCACAATTGGTGGCCATGAACGAATTCACTGTTCTGTGCACGGGGGCATTGCAATCTCTGTCCAAAATAGATGGTCTGACCTGGTGGAAAGGACCCTGGCAGAGCCCTCTGCTTTCACAATGACAGCAATTCCTTTGGAGTTACTGTGGACAATGTTTGCCTAGGGTTTATTGTTGTGTTATAGAGGCAAAGACATGAGCTCAAAGACATGGGCTAGGTCAAAACATCTAATTTTTGAAGGACCCTGATGAAATGCCATTCCTTGCTCTATTTTCTGCTTGTTTGGTAACAAGGACACAGGAAGAGCCACCAATTCTTCTTGGGAAAGGCTGCAGGCTCTGACAGAATGCACTTGCAGAGAGATGAAGGCACAGCAAGAAAAATGGTCCTTTGGGATTTAAATGCTGATGAAATGATGAAAAGGACTCCTCCTGCTGGGCCACACACTCATTTGTCTCCTTTGTATTTTTTGAAGAGACTTAATGACACTGTCCACTATTAAGCAAAGAGCACGTTAACATAAGCATTAAAGTTCCAAAAATTATATGTTTTAAATTTTTCCTCCTTGGATTTACTCTTTGTTGGAGTAAATTTTTGAAGCATAAATATTAAGCTATTAAGCTGCTTTTTAGAATGATCACTGCTTGACCATTCTTCCTTAACAGCTTCCTGAGTAGATCAGCTTGTTAAGCAGTCACATGCCTTCTTCATCAGGGGCAAATAGAATTTGAGAATCCACAGTTTTGTATAAAATGCAAGTACAATTATACAGCAGAAATATTAACTTCAGAATTGCTGATGTCACACCAGCAGAGCTGTCTCTGTCAAGAACTGTGTTGATGGCATCAACTTTGCTATTGTACTTGAAGCAAGAATTAACACAGGGCCGTTCTGTGGTGGGTCCATACAAAATGAGGTCAGATGACCATGAAGCTCCTTCCAGCTGCAAAATTTGTGAATCTGTGGAAATTTTTTTCACTGTTAGAAAACTTATGGTTGCTCGATTTGCATAATACATGGGAATAAGACTTCAAAAATAGATTAAGGAATAAGTGAGACCAGCCTCCTTCCCCGCAGCGTGGTGGTCACTTTCTGGAGCACACATAAACCTGTGTCCTAGGATGCCTTAGCTGTCCTACTTTTAGCATCAGCCATTAATGCTGAAAGTTAAATTCAGCAGGGAAATAGATTTATTCAGCAAGTCTCCACAAGACTCACACACCTGGAATAGATTTAATCTTAAGGCAGGTTTCAGAATCTGCCAAGAGCAACCAACCCTGCTCCTCTCCCCACAAGGGCACAGACCCCTGCCATGGATGCTGAAGGTGGTGGAACCAGCACCACACTGGATTCGGTATGGGAGAAGACAAGAGCTTTGTCTAATTGTTTTTCTACTTAACACATCATTCTTTTTCTCATTTTTAACTATAAAATGGCATTGTAGGGCTCCATGTTTATGACATCTTATGTGATACCGTATCAAAGACATTTTCTGAGTCAACAGGTTTTTTTTAGTTGGGTTTTTTGTCTACCAGTGGACTCCCAATGATTTCTTAAAAGAAAATAGCATAATTAAAACCTTTTCAAGTTAAATTAAGCTATTTGTTAGCTCACATTGAACCCTCACTGACATAAAGTAGGTCAATCTCAATTGCTGTGAATTACCTTCATTCCCCTAATTGTTTTTGTTCAGACCAGCTGAGGGTCTAGATTAAAACTGGCCTCACCGTGTTCAAAAATATAAAACCTGATTGAGCATTTGAAGTCCAAGGAGAAACATATCCCAGTTCAAAAAACCTCTTATGCTGTGTTCAGAAATAAAACAATCCAAAAGTTAGTTGTTATTAGAGCAGAAAAAAGAGTTTTCAATATGAGTAGGTTGAGTGAGAAGCTTTCTTTTTTACATTATTCCTTGCCCAAAGTGAAACTGAGTTAATAAGGCTGCAATTTGAATAACAGCAATAACTAAGATTATACAATACAAAAAGTAGTGCTGATTGATAGAATTTACTCTCATTTATTCTTTCACCAAAAAAAATTGGCACTGGACCATGGAAGAAACTGGAAGATTTATGATCATAAATTGAATGTATAGACCTTCCCAGAGACAGTCCTTGAGAACCCATAATTTGAAGACCTCTGAGTCATGCATAAATATGATTTATATTTATCCGTTCAACTTCTGCCTTAGAAGGATGGATACTGAGCTGTGGTATCTTGAAGGAAGAGAGGAAATTTTAAAACCCTGGACAAAACTTGTGCTCGCATTTTTTCCATGAAATATGGGGATAAGATTGATGTTTGCGTACATCAGACTCAAAATTGTATCAGTTGTGATATCCTTAGCTAGCTTAAAGCTTGGCTACTGAAAGACCCAGCAAATTAATCAGAAGTATTTGGAAAATGGTCTTGTAATTGCCTACTATGAATTCAGACTGGGTATTCTCTAGTTGGCATCTAATCTACTTTTTAACAATAAATGGGCAAAGAGAACCCACTGTGAAAAATAATTCTATTTTGTGTTTATGAATACAGAAATCAGTTCATTAAATAAAGTCTTTTCATAACAATGTAGCAAACCTGCTCTCTGACATACGAGTATCATATAGTCTCATGCTACTGAATCGTACGGCATAGAAAATGTGAGATATGACATATTATATTTCATTATAACAGAGCATTATTCCTCACAATATGTGATCATAGGTTGCAAGAATAAAATAATAACCCATTATGAGTCAAGCTCGAATTACTCTGTTATGCATAATGACCCTCCTATTCCCTCAGGGACTGATAGATGCCTAAGCCCTTTGTAAGCAGTTTCTCACTGGAGTTGCATCTCTGCGTTTCTGGCTTTATTGAATTTCTTACTGATGGAGTTCAATGAATAATCCCTAGTTAGGTTTGGCTCCTGTCCTAATTTAAAGTCCTGGTGACTACCGTTGGAGCTTTGCCAAGTAAAGACAAGGAGGCAAACTCCACAAAGATGACTGTTAAAAACACACTTGCATTCATGTATTTTTACACATTTGGGGAATTCCTGGAGATCACAGCTGAAAGGGGTCACCAGAATGCCTGTTCCATCACTCCTCCAGACTGGAAGATCGTCCCTCTCCGTGTAGGATGAGGAGCTATGGTATGGGGAGGTTAAAGCTGTGATTTGCCTTTCCTAACTTCAGAATCCCCTTCAAAAAGGAGACTTGAGTCTGATCTAACCACCTCACTGCTCCGGGAAGAAGCAGGGCAGGTTATCTGTATGGCAGGTCCAGTGAACTGCTGTGCCAGTTTCTGTCCTCTCGCCAGGAAGGCAGACAGTCTTTTTGACTGCATTAGTAAGTATTCTGTCAAAATAAGTGCAGATCAGTGGTTTGAAGCAGCTGTTGATGAAGTCCATGTGTCCATACTACACAAGCTTCAGAAGATTTATCTTAGACTAAACCTAGTATGGTGCCCCTCACTGAGAATGTGGGTTTGGACTAATGAAGAATGAGTTATTTTTTCAGTCTTTTTTGCCTCACTTAAGGGCCAGAATACATTTGACACTCATCTAGAGTTCAATTCTGGGGCTAGTATCCTCGAGTTTGTGCAAAACAACTTTGCTCTGCATCAAAAATGGACGTGATCGAGATATTCCCTTAAAGTTGTGTGACATTTCTGAGCCAAAACACTGCTGTCTGTGCAGCCTATGTCCCCAGCTTGTCTCACCATTGCTTGTCTAAAGCTAATTGAGATAGACCCCAAACTAGGTGAGTGGTTTAAATTCACAAGGGATCTGTGTCAAAGCTGGAACTTAATAATCACAGATCTTCTAAATCATAGAGCAAGTCCTGAGAGCATACATGATGGTATTAAGCTGAACATGTGAAGTGATAGAAATCTTACAGAATTAAAGACTTTGAGTTCAGTGTGATTTATATCGACCTCAGAGAAAGTTAATTACAGGCCTGGCAGTAATAGCTTGAACTTCAGAGCACTGGGAGTTTATGAGTGGCAGGTATAAATAAAATAAGTGGAAAATGTTGATAATGGACATTTCTCAGCCAAGATATTCTTCAGCTGTTTAGCTGTAGCCCTGGGTGTGTATATAAGAGCTGGAAGAGATTTCCAGGAGAGCTGTAAATCCTCCACGGGGATATTTTTCTTCCCATGAAAAGAAATACCAATCTCTGGTAAGTGTGCTGAGCTGTGAATACACGGCAGTGATACCCGTGAGTCAGCGCACAGGGCTCCCCGTGACGGTCCCTGGGCTTTTTTTATCCCAAAACACATTCCTGAATGTGAGATCAACTGTTTCTCTGGCACCGCTGTGTTTTACTGCCCTAAGAATGTAGCTGTGAGCCACTAACCAGCCAGAGGGGACAAAAACCAGGATGGAGGGAACGGTGACTGGGCACAAAAGCAGCTGGAGCGGTTCCTGTGGCCCAGCTGGCCAGGAGCAGCACCAGCAGATGCCATCATGTTCCCACACCTCGGGCAGGAACCTTGGGACCACTGCAATGGTGTGTGCAGCCAGCAGAAGTATCTACAGAGGCACGCAGGCAGGGCAAAACCAGGTCTTGGAAGTGACCTTGCATCAAATCCCATCTATGCCATGGAGGCACTTGCTTCCCACTCACAGAGCTGTCCCTTCTCCCACAGAAGGATATGGGGTTAGAAGGGATCTCTGGAGATCATCTAGTCTAACCCCCTGCCAGAGCAGGGTCACCCAGAGCCGGTTAGACAGGAATGCCTCCAGGAGGGTTTGAATGGCTCCAGAGAAGTGACAACCAACCCTCACTGGGCAGCCTGACAGAGAGAGTTCTGGCACCCTCACAGGAAAGAAGTTTTGCCTCATGTTGAGATGGAATTTCCCATGCTCCTGCTTGTGCCACTTTGTGTCCTGTCACTGGGCACCACTGAGAAGAGCATGGCCCCATCCTCTTGCCACCCACCCTTTAGATATTGATGAGCATTGATGTTATCCCCTCTCAGCCTTCTCTTCTCCAGCTGAACATCCCCAGGTCCTTCAGCCTTTCCTCAGCAGAGAGATGTTCCAGTCCTTCATCATCTTCATAGCCTCTGCTGGAGGGGAGCCTCCATGTCAGAGAGCACTTCCCTCTCTTCACCTGACATCTCTAGCACATCTGCTTTCACCCACCCATATTCCTCCTTGAAAACTCCCTACTGTGTTCCTGTCTCTTCTGTCCACGTCTGCAGTACAACTGAAATCACACAAAACTCAGAAGTGTTTTGGAGGCCTTTCACAGCTCTTCTCGCTGTGCATGTCCATGTCTCACCTTTTCTTGTCTGTGTCTCCATACAGTAACCTCTCCCTTTTGTCCTGTTGACTTTTTCCCTACATGTGTTGCAGTTTATTCCATACATGAACCGCTGCTCTCTGCTTTTGTAAAGTTCTCCCCACCCCACACCTTTCTGCTGGCTCCGCTCTGGGACGGGAGGAAGGTAAGAGAACTGCAGCCTCGAATTGCAGGGATTTTCTACTTTTTCTGCAAATTCTCAGTCATCTTTGTTTCCGCAAAATACACGTGTCAGTTTTCACCATTACCATTATTGATTAGAACACCTGTGGTAGGTCAGTTCCTCAGATCTGAGGCCGTGTGGAACAAAGCATTTGATGTAGCTCTCTTCTCATCTGCATTGAAGGATCTGCAAATGCAGAGAAAAGAAGATAAATCTGGAGATAACCAGCTTTCCCAAAGCATCCAGGTTTCTCTGCAAAGTCTCAAAGGCCCCAGGGATTATTTGGGAGGCTTCATGTGTTCTGTGCTGGGGAAGTACAAGCTGGCCTGAAAGTCCACAAGAGAAGTTTCTGTCAAAGAGAATCAACATTTGAATTAGTCCTCTAAGGAGCAAGAGGAGAAAAAGGAATGGGGGGAGGATCCAACGAGGGAAGACATTTTTTACCAGCAGAAACCAGTAGCAGAGCCTGAGGCCAGCGCTGGCCTCAGTGTACCTGGGTTGTGTGAAATTTATTCATGTTTTGGTCATTGTCTTGGCTCTGCAGTGAATGGAACTCTCTGCTGGGTACAATTATATAATTGATTAAATTATGAAGCTTCATAGGAACGGAAAATCTGCTGAAGTAGGTTGAAATAGACAATGAAATTAGTTTAAAAAAAAAAAAAAGTGAAAAAGGATGCATATAATTCCAAAACATTGAATTTTAACGTTATCAGAATGAAACGTGTCAGGCTTTGATATTTTAAAGTGCTTCATCTCAACCTTTAATAAATCACTTTTTATGAAGAAGTGACACTTTCCATACTGAAATGAATGTACACTTACACACGGAGGGGGCTTTTATGGTTAAATAGCACCAATCCGAATGAAAATGAAGTGAAATCACAATCTCAGAATTATTCTTTCATCAGTACATTTTAGAAACCTTTGTTTTAATTTAACATAGATTTCCCCACTCCTATTTTTACTTCTTTTGCTTACTTAGGATGTACCTGAAAAGCTCATTGTTCACCTTTATGGGTACGGAGCTCCTACAAACTTATAATAAGTCATTACAGGGGAAGGGCTTCCAGCCAGCGCAGATGAGGGGTAGGGTGGACTGGAAATGCTGTTTCTAGCTCATTATAACCAAGACCAATGTCTATTTCTAAAACCACTGGCTTGTAGCAGAAGAGTCAGAGAAGGTGTTTTTCTCCGCGTTCTTTTATTTAGACCGCAATTTTTATTTGTACTACTTGTTCTGTATTTGCCTAAAGGCAGAGGCGACAGGAGAGAAAAAATGACCAAGGTTTAAAAATCACCTAGCAGCATGCTGGTATTTTAGGTGTATTCTCACACCAGGAAGGGATAAAAAAGACAGGGAATAAAACGATTCCAGATAGATTGTGCATGTCCTGGGATAACCTTGAGGTTCACAGGAAACATTCAGACAAATGGCTAGTTGGCACATATGATTTTATCTTTTAAAGGATTTCTTCCCCATTTCTAATATAATGGATATAATGGGTGCTCGAGCTTTTCTCTTTTGTTCCCCATATTAATCCCCCCCTTTTTTTTTTCCACGTATTTTTGGCTTCTGGATGTTAAAAAGTAGGATTTGTTCTCTAAAACATTTAGAATATCTCAGTAGCTTACCTTCCCCAGTTGCTCTGGATGCTGTATCACATCTCCTTCTCTCTGCACATACCCTATCGCTTCTTTCTACAGCAATGGAGTTTTCTCTGCTGTTCTGCTCCATTCGTGTAATGATGTGGCCACTTATCTCTGCCAGTATTTGTCTTCGCATTATTACATACCTTTCTGTGCCTGAGAACTAACTACTCATTCACACTTTTCCCATCACCATGGAAACCTGAAAAAGGGAGATAAAGTTTGCTAATTTGCTGGAAACTGGTTCCAGTGGCTGGCTGTGGTTTTGCATCAGGTGAATTTATATGACCATAATGAGAACAACAGGGGCAAATTCTGCTCACACAAATTGGGTATCTTTTCAGGCATTATCACCTTTGTAGCACTGCAAATCGGGTCTGGTGGGTTCCAGGCATCCTCCCCAAGAGCCTTCTCCTTCAGCAATGCAGTTTCTTTCTCTCCTCTTCTTAGTAGTCCTGAGGTACTACTTATTTTTTCCCTTTTCCTTCATTTATTCTGATGAAAGAGCTGTTAGCAGTTTCCTGCAAGCATGCTGTAGATGAATATGGTTTAGTTACTAAAGCAACCGTGGTTGAAAGTCAGAACACAGCCATGTCTTTTCATCGTTATAATACTTACTGTGTAATGATAAGCCAATTTAGCTCAAACCAGATTTCTTCTATGAGAGTGATGCATTGCCAACTGACCTCGCCTTATTATGCTTTAACAGCCATATACTTTCACGTTCCCAGGCCTCCTCCCTTTGGAGCATGCGGCTGCCTTAGGAAAAGGAATGCTGTGTCCTGGCTTTGGCAGCATTAGCAGGGCAGGAAAATGGGGAAAAAAGGATCAAAAGAAAAATAAATAAAACATTTTATTATTGTAAGGAGGGGTGGGTGGCTATAGAGGGATCAGCACTGGCCTCCCGACTGCACAAAGCTCACTTCTAAGGAGACACACTTTAAGAGGAGAGAGGACAATTAGGATAATCTGATCTGACCTTGACTTGCATTTGGGCAGGAGGACAATAGCAAGAAGGAATCCAGGGATGAATACAAAGCACCTCTGCTACCACGGGGAAAATCTCCATGAGGAGCAGGACAGGATTTCTGCTGCCTAAGTCAAAAAACTCTCTGCTGGAAGGGATTTACCTGGTACCCAATGGACCAGTCTGAATCTATAAACCTCCCTGTTTTGCTCAGTCCCTTCCTCTGGGGTTTCTGATCTCTCAGGTCTGACTGAGTCTTTTTTCCAGGCATTTACTCTCTTTTTAAGACAATCTACTTATAAGTCTATCCCTTTGAATTTCTTTTTCTAACCTCACCTGTTTGGCCACAGGAGTTGTTCCCAGAGGCCCAGGTACCTCATCATTCCTTACTGGAGTTCCCCAGGAGGTGACATAATGGTGCACTTAGGTTTGTGAATAGCTGTTTAGATTGCTAAAGCCCTGAAGGCTCGTGTTGGAGTAAAATACAGTGCTTTCCCTGCTGTTCTGCAGTATTTTTTGTTTATGGCTTATGGAAATCTGTATTTTTAGTCAGTGCAAAAACCCAGGAACTTTAAGATTCTATGACACTATATAAATAATTAAGAACTGGTAAGGGAGGAGAGCTTTAATATGCTAAGAAAGTTTTGTAACAGTTCTGATGTATTTTCTTGACTTGCCCTACTATGTTAGAAAAGCTCCTTCTGAACAGCAGATGGTCTCAGGCCAGGAAATTACTAACAGAGTGGAACAAGTTGAATTACAATCGGTTATTTCTTGCCAGGTTTCTAATCTCAGCCCTGCGAGGTGTTAAGTGCCCTCAGCTCCTGATGAAATGAGGGTTGATGGCATTCAGCACTCAGCTGGATTTGGTTCTGCATACATAATATAATTTTTCTATTTCAGAAATGCAATTTCTGATACAGGCTTTTAGACTGCACATTAAAACTAAGAGCGCAAAGGCAGGTGTAGCTGGAGCAGAGTCCTGTTGCACCCATAAACTAGAAATATTTTAAGTAGGCTATTTGCTTGCCTTAAATACAGACATAAGCATGCTAAAACAGCATAACCAACAACAATGCACAGGAATTTTATAACACAGCTAAGCCCAGGTGCATTAAAAGTATGCAAATGCAAGGGGACAAGCAGATTTGTGGTGTATTAGCACAAATAGGGTACAGGAGAAGGGATGTGTGCAAGGAATGAAACCTGCAGGATTAGAACAAAGGATGGAGACCAGGGAGGAAAGACACCAAAAAGATACCAGAATAACAGAGCAGACCAAGGAGGAAAGTTTGGCAAAACCAGAACAAGTCCTGGTCCTAAAAAAGAGATAAAATATGTTAAGAGCAGATAAACTCCTGCCTGTCTTTTAGGGGATAGAGAAGAGACCATGAAACAAGAAAGATAAGCAAGTAAAAACGGGGAGAAAATAGTTGCCCATTTCAGTTGCTTTTCAGTTCTCATACCTGATCCCTGGGGACCAGGCCCATGAAGGACCACAGCCATCAGTGGTCGTTCCCCAGCCCTGGCCACCTGGCACTGTACACACAGCACTCAGGGTCTTAGTCTCGGGTTGTTAAGGATGAGCTGCTTCAGCAGACGTTGGTAATGATGAAAACCAAACCCCTGATATGTGTTCTGTTAGTGAACGTCTGTCTTGTAAAGCTTGGTTTTGAAGCTGTAAAGTGGCCTCCTTTACCACTTGAAAGTAGCCTTCTGAGCAGCCTCATCAACTACATGCACATATTTGCACACATATACACAATATGTGCATATATACAATTTTAAAAAAAAATGAATACATATAAGCACTCGATACATATATGTGTATATGTACTGTTGCAATCCAGACTTTGCAAGATCTATTTCCTTTTCAGCAACCTAGGGAAAAATGCTTCTCAGCAATTGTGACTGATGAGTCTTTCTCCAAAAGGCCAGGCAAGATTTCCCCTCACCACCCACTCTGTAGCACCAGCTGGGTCTCAGCTCTTTGAGCTCTGGCTTTTGGAAAAT
This sequence comes from Scolopax mira, assembly GCA_004320125.1. Classification (NCBI taxonomy): domain Eukaryota; kingdom Metazoa; phylum Chordata; class Aves; order Charadriiformes; family Scolopacidae; genus Scolopax; species Scolopax mira. The sequence goes on from BJBW01003151.1 coordinate 138,389, forward strand.
AAACTAAGCTTTACCTTGCTGGGTCACTCACTCCAGTGTCCCCTGGGTTCTGGGGCAGCAAACTGTCTGGAGAGGGACTTAGGACTTGTGTCCTCTGGAGAACGTTTAGATGGACAAATTCATAAAGCTTTTGTGTGCAATTTCCTTTTGAGGGAACTCAAGAGCCGCTCTCTAAAAGCTGCAATGATTGTGGCAATGGCATGCTTAATCTGCTGTGAATCTGCCTGTTTCCATTTTTAAGTCTCTCACTTGCTGCTCCATCATCCAGATGCAGGTTCCTGTTGATTTTTTTTCCTGTTTGCCCTACTATAAAAAGGAAATCTAATAACCTAGGCACAGGGTCTGAGTTTCATTCCTATATTGGTCACCTGAGCAGGGGTGCTTTGACAAGCAAAGAATTCTAGAGCTATTTTTATCCCTCATTAGTGAAATATATTCCAAACACAACATTTTGGGTGTTCTTATGAAAAGAAATCACAACTGCTCTTACAGAAGGAGCCTCTTGCTGTTAAACAGTCAGCTATTTCTATCTCTGACATATCACAGACATGAACTTTGTGTTAAATGTAGAATTACCCTGACTCCTTGAATGAAACAAGTATGAATTAGTTGACTCTGAAGACCAGAACTGGAGTTTATATTGCTGAAGATGCTGGAGATAAAAGCCAGAAATCCCTAACTCTGCTCTACCCACTTTTAGAATGAATGATGTGAGCTATGAACAAAGCATTTGTTCCATTTTCACTTTCTCCTTTCTCTCCCTTTGCTTTTATTTTCTTTTTCAAAATGTCCAGAGATGTCACATTTCAAGAACAACTTCAGATTCATTCTCTACTCATTTTCCCATCTGCTTTCAAATATAGGTGAACCCTCACCTTTACTCAAACTAACGCTGTATAAATAAAGCTGTCGTCAGTGTGATTTGCATTCACCATCACCAGTAACCACAGGAGAGCTCTAGTGCTTTTCCTCTCAGACACTGAAGAAGAAGTTAAGTAAATGCAGGCGTCTCAGACAACACTTTCTCAGCACCTTTCCCTCCCCACACCAGCAAGCTGTGGTGGCTGTCAGGAGGAGTGGTGTAAAAGCTGGTCTCTTCTCCCAAGGAACAGGTGATGGGACAAGAGGAAACAGTCTCAAGTTGCCCCAGGGGAGGTTTAGGATGGATATTGGGGAAAATTTCTTCCCCAAAAGGGTGGTCAAGCCTTGGCAGAGGCTGCCCAGGGAAGCAGTGGAGTCTCCATCTGTGGAGGTATTTAAAAACCAGGCAGACGTGGTGCTGAGGGACATGGGTCAGTGGTGGCAGTTTTGGGACACTGGTTGGACTCGATGATCAAGAAGGTCCCTTCCAACCTGGAAAATTCTATGATCCTATGATTCTAAAACACACATTTTCCTGTCCCTGGAAGAGGTGCATGCATCATATTGCCCAAGGACATGCATTCAGAGTATTTGTCTTGCGTCCTGAAGCATGTTCTGCAGTGTGGACACTGAGGGGCTTGAGGGCTGGGGCTCGGTCGCCTCTGCAGCAGAAGCCCGGGGAGGAGCACAGGAGCAGGGCTTCCCCAAAACATTGCTGTGCCCTGAAGCGGTTCTAGGCTGGGGCAGCTCCTGAGGTGTATAGAGAACACTGTGACATTCCCACACCATCTCCCTCTGAAACAGGGCTGGATCATGAATGGGGAGGCACCAGGGCACAGGTGTGAGGAGAGGAGAGGAGAGGGAAGGGGAAGGGGAAGGGAAGGGAAGGGAAGGGAAGGGAAGGGAAGGGAAGGGAAGAAGGGAGGGGAAGGGAAGGGAAGGGAAGGGAAGGGAAGGGAAGGGAAGGGAAGGGAAGGGAAGAAGGTGGGGTGCTCTGTGACCACTGCTGCTGAATCCACAGACACCCAACAAGATTTACCAACAATAGTGCAGTTGGACTTAGCAAAGTGCTGCTTCCCCACAAGGGGCTTTGTAAGAACACAACCAATGTCATTGTGGGTATAAATGCAGAAAGATCTCAATACCTTTTGTGTGGCAACTACCACTGGTGGTTCCTTTAAAAAGAAGCGCAGAAGCTCAGAAAGAGAGAGGAACAGAAAGCTGACAAAAAGATGCCTCTTGGTACACCTTGTCATGGAGAGGGATACACTGCGGTTCTTGCCACATCCAGCTATTTGGGACCTAATTCTTCAAATAATAATTCCTTTCTGTTTGGCTGAATGCCACCCAGAATGTAAATAACATTTGCTTTGGGCAAGTGCTCCTCACCTTGAGAGCCGTCTCTCTCTGAGATGAAATGCTGTTTCATTTCCTTGGCCCACTTTTATTCCTTGCAGGCATCTTCCTGTAGCTACTGCTGATGGCTGGTGTCTGGAGGATCTGATACGGGACCAGAGCTCCTATTTTAGGAAAGCGCTTTGCCAGGGGATGTTACTGTTAATTGACATCCTATTTCTCATCTTCTCTCCTATTCGAAGGTTATTGAAAAGTGTGGGAAATTCACCTTCAGAATTGTATTGGTTGGGCTTCTGTGGGAGCGATAAGAAGTTTCAGACAAGGTTTTTGGCACTCTAACCAAGGGACTATTTTCTTTTAATAAAGAAGAGTCTGCCTGCTGCAGTGATAGTGCCCCTCTCTTTGTGTTACATCCAGCAACTTGGAGTTTTAAAAAATTGACAATTTTTATCCTTTAGTTGTACAAACAAAAATAGCTTCGATTTTTTATGGATGTCTTCATTTTGTTATACAGTTTAAGCCAATACTCATGGGCTTGTTGGTCACTACCAATCAGGTGATTTCTCTCATTGTGGCCTTTTTATTTTCATAAATATCTTCTTTTAAATATATTTTCCCTAGTTAAATTTTTATTAATGTTTGTGTCAGATTTAATAATATCACCATCTCTACTGTATTATGCTGTATAAGAGGAATAATTTTTAAATGGTGTCTTTTATCCTCAATGATATTATTCATATCCAATTATTCATACCCAAACCTTGGTTTCTTTTGTTACTTTAATCAATTTTTGACTATTGAGAGTTACCAGAAACTGCAAGAAAGATAAAGGACCCTTATGAAGCAATGCCTAGTGCCATCCTGGCTCTAATGAGACAGACTATTTATGTGGCACCTTTACATATGTTAAAATCTGGGTAAATGCATTGCCCTGTATTTCTATTAATTAACATGATGTTCAGAGGACTCTGTTACCCACAGTTTTGTGGATGTATTTTGAGTACTGTCTGAAGCCTAGAAAAACATACGTTGGAAATGGCCTCAGAAGGATGCTGTCCCATCCTCTGCTCCAAGGAAAGCCAACTCCAACCTCAGATGAAGCCAGAGGCCTCTCAAGTCCAGTTTGAAGAATCTCTAAAAATGGAGATCCCAGAGCCTCTCTGAGCAACTGCCCTGCATATTTTTCCTAATATCTGGCTTGTGGGGTTTCTTGTAGCAATTTTTATTTGCTGCCTGTCATCCTTTTGCTGCGCTTCTGCTCCTCTGAGAAGAACCTAGCCATGGTTTCTCTTGTAACACCCACTGGTAGAAGACAGCAATGAGGTCCTCTCTTCTCCCGCTCTTCCCCAGGCCCTACAAGCCCAGCTTTCTCATGCTCACTCATGCTCTCACTTAAGCTGTTTCATGTGCTACAACCCCTGACCATCACCATGACCTCTACTGGGCTTTCTCCAGTTTGCTAACAGCTCTTTGATCCCCAGAAGGCACAGTGCAACAGACACCACCAGTGGAGGTGTTGAACAATTTCTTGAAAGCAGTTTCTTCCCTTGCCCTGCTGACTGCACTCTGGCTGATGCAGCCCAAGAGTCAGTTGGCCTCCACTGCTGCAAAGACACACTGTTGTCTTCTGTTGACTTGCTGGCCACCAGGACCAGCCTGTCCCATTGCATGGGGTTACAGCAGCTCAGGGGGACTTGGGGACTTCTGGGGACTTGGCACATGGGCTCCTCTCAGCCCTTTTCTCTAGCCTGTCCCAGTCCCTGTCCTCCTGTTCCACCACATTGGGGTCACATCTGAATTTGCTGAAGGTGCATGGTGTCCCATTGTCCAGACTTTTGATGAAGAGGTTAAATTATGAAAATATTTAATTATTATGAAAATATTTAATTATTATGATATGATGATATTTAAGAGTCCAGTTTTGATGGGTAGTGACTCTCACGCCTATCTATCATTAAGATCAGGCAGTGGAGATAAGTGGATAATTTCTCAATATACAAAGCTTTAAGAACTATGAAACTTTCAAAGTAAAAAGTATGTTTTGAATGTTGGTTTTTTTCCTCACGTCTTATCTTCACTTTATAAAAAATTTCCAGGCTCCCGGAGCAATGCAACAAATTACTTATCTTTCAACAACAATCAGAAAAATATATTGTCTTTCATTAACTTTTTAAAGCTTACTGATTTTGTGGAACTGCTGCAGCAAATTGTAAATGATGTATGAATTGAAAAACTCATGCCCACCCAGTGCCCAGGGGGAATGTGGACCTGTCTTGGTCACCAAGGCTGCTCTGGTCCCCGTGATGCTGAGCCTCCACGTGCTGTGAGAGGAGACCGTTGGGCTGTGATGGCTCCTCCTCGAGCAGATCACCCAGCCCTGCCAAGGAAATGCAGAAATACAGTGAGGACCCAGCCTGGGGACTCCTTGGGTTCTCCTGCGTCTCGGTTAAAAATGTATATGTGTAAAAAGCAAAAAAACCCAAAAATTGTAACTTAGAAATATTAATCCACTCAGTAGCTAGAAGGTATTATTTTTGGTTGTGATGACAGGAAGAGGAACAGCATATAACCTCAACACAGTTCAAGCTCCCAAGTCAAGGAGGACTTCTCCATCAAGTGCCGGTGACAGCACTGGTGTTGGGTGAGAGGTGGTTAGTGGATGGTCCCCTCTCCAGTGCACTGCTGAGGGGACAGCTTGAGATGCTGCCCTCATCGCTCCTGTTACCCATCGTTCTCACAGGGGGCCCTGACTGCTGGAGGGCCAGTGCAAGGAGGTCTGCATGCAAAGGAAACAGCGTCTTTAACCAAGCTTTACCATCACCTCATCAACACCGGCACTTGTCCACTTTCAACACCTTTTTTTTTGATCCAAAGAAAACCTTAACTTATTCTCCATCATTAACTATTTGCTCAACTCTTGGCTCCGCATGCTTAAGAGGGATACAAATTGAGTGCAGCCAAACAAAATAACTGAAACAACTCATTCCTGCAGGCCAGAGTCACCACCCTCCGCACCTTCTTCCAGCCACCTGGAGATATGGTGTGTTATGTGTATGGACAGTAAACTTCATCTGCCCATTTGAAGTTCTTCTTACAGGACCGTAGTGGGGAAAATGCTTCATAGACAAGGTTCAGAAAACACTCTGCTAAGTCAACTGCACTTGAACCCGCAATGAACTTTTTAGCTTGACATGATATATGGCTGTGACTTTGGGCACATGCTACGAGGAACAAAAAGCAGGGGTGGACCTGGCATGCCAGCCTCTCCCTTTAAATGATATCTAGTGAATCATTTTCATGCAGAAGACAAAAACATATATAAAAGCTGTAAAAGCATATATCTGTAAAAGCAGCCATCTCTACTGATAATCTTAAAAGTGTTCCCATACCAAGGTAAAATTTTGCCAAAGGCATTCCCTTTTTTTACTGCGACACATTTGAAGTTAAACAGGAAGAACTTCTTTGGTGTGAGGGTGGTGAGAGCCTG
>BJBW01003151.1:144214-161213 GCA_004320125.1 Scolopax mira
GGTCCCTTCCAACCTAAACCATTCTATGATTCTATGAAACAGAGAACTTCAGTTTCCTGTTGTTCTTCCTGGTGATCTGCTTCAGTTTGAATGAAATAAGCTAATAGACCTAATATGTTAAATTATGTGCTGCTGTATTCTTTCTGTCAGAAATTGCAATGTATGGAGCAAGAGATTTGATATATTGCCTTTCATATATTCCAGATCAATAAATATATATATGCATGTGAAAAATTTCAATTAAATTCATGAAGGAGGTCCAAATTAATTAGGTTTATATCAAAGGCCACACTAATTTCTGCAGGCATCGAGGGAGAAGCTTCAGTGCTTTCTTCAGTAACACGCTAACTGAAACATTTTCATTGAAAAAAGCAGCTACACTTAAATAAAATAGATTCCTGGTAATATGCTGATTTTGCTACTTTTTCAAAAGTATTCTATTCCATTAAAATAAAGATGTTTTGTTCCCTTAACTTCAAATACATAAGTACATCTGTTTCTTAGACACTTGTCACATTAATTTGATGTTATTTACTATTACATTTCATTATATTATTTTGACATATGTCATATGTCAAAAGTACTAGAATATTGATCCCACAGGAAACTGGAGCTTTTTGTATTCATGTAGTTAGGGGTTAAATATAATACACTTCAGAATAAGGATCAAAATAAGTTTCTGAACATTGGAATAGCCTGTCAAAAGGAAATCCCATATTGTAGCCTACAGTACTTGATAACACAGCCTGCCTGGAGTTGTATGAAATACTGAAAATCAACAGTATCTGCAAATGTGGGTACCTGTAAGGATAGTGAGTAGCGAGTCAACATTTCACTTTAAATCAACAGAGTAGTCTGTCATTTTTCTTTATGAAGGAAGGAGAGAAGTTAATTTAAAATGCAGAGTAGCACAGCTTGTCTCAGAAAATGGCAGGTAAATGCATTAGAGTAAGTCCCTTAAGATCCCTTTCCTTCTCATTGCAGAGTTTCTAAAATAAGAGATAAAGTGAGAGAGAGCAGCTCTCCCTCTGGAAGTCTCCTGCTCGGCAGCGGTGAGGTGTGAGGCAGGGATGGATGAGCAACACATCTCACATCTTTCCTCCATCAGACAATTCCTGGTTGAGATTCTGCAGGTTTTCTGCGCAAAGCTTAGGTTCATTTAGCTTTTCACCCCTGAACGTGAGCCAGTGCTATTTCTGCCCATTGAGAAGCCTGGGCATTTCAGGGGAAATTCTGTTCTCGCACGGTCTCTGGGGAAAACCAGGAGGTTTGGTGATGGATAAGGATGAGACCCAGCCCAGCCCTCGCAGGGTGGTAGGACCAGCACCTGGTGGGGGCTGTGCTCTGCCCACACTGTGCTCTCCTCTGGACAACTTTGTGCACTCCCATTCTGGGGACAAAGGCATTAATGAACCGTTTCTCCTGTCCCGAGGAGAGCAGCTCCCCGCACCGCTCCCCCAATGGTCCCCCTCGGCTCACGGCTTGCTGATTCCCTTTCAGTGGGTTTCTGATTCAATTTACAACTTCTTACATTATTCCACTTTAATAGATTATTTCCTGTGTGGCGCTTTATTAAACGTTTTATAAAAATTCAGACAGATTAATCCTGTGAATTTTCCTTGCCTAGAAAAAAACAGCTCCATTATCAAGGTTTTCCTTGATAATACTGTGCTAATCTGGAAGGATGTCTCTTCAATAAATCCCAAGCTGCGTTTCACCATGGTGTCTTTTTAACTCTCATGTCTTAAGACTTTCTCCAAGATGTGTACCAAAGCCATCCATGCTAATGGGCTTATTGTTGCTGGACTTACTTCCTTGCCTCACTCCAGCAAGTGCTGTACCAGAGAACGGGATCAGCTTTGCATAACATTACCTCACATTTGTTAGATTTATTAAAAATCTTTGCCCATGAACTGCAATATGGTGTTCCATTTCCTTCAGACTGCTGTAGGTTATATTTTCCTTGGAAAAGCAGCAATTTCAGCTTCAGCAGAGGTGGGTACCAGTTCCTGTGAGAGACCATCAGCCCCAACTAACACTGGGCCAGGGTGTAAGGAGGGTCCTCAGGACCAATTATTCAGGGCTCAAACCTTGTTTCTGGGTTGAAGAGACCCATCTGCTGCACTGGACCATCAGGTCCTATGCTGAAGTTCAAAGCCATTGTGGAAATCTAGACCGAGGGACCCATCTTTTGGGCAATAACTATTCTTGAGTTGGAGCTTGTCTTTACCTGGCAGCACCAGTCTCATACTGGTTTAACTCCCAGTTCCCTGCAACATTCAAGTGCCTGAAGACATTGTCTGGCTTTTTTTCTTAAAGCAAATTTGGAAAAGACAGGTAACAAAGACTATTTCATCCAGCTTTTTAATTAGCTAAACCAAATTTGTAGTGTCATATACTTAAAAAAAAATTCTGACACCTTCACAAATTCACAGTTAGGTTAATAGAGGTATGTCAGTTTGAACACTACAAAGAAAGTAGAAAATAAGAGAAATTACTCGGATTTACAGCATTTTATGAATCCTCCAGGTATGTGACAGTTCAGTGCTTGCGCTCTGAAGATACCCTGGATGGTTCTGGTAGGGAATGGCATCTGAATCTAACATTAACCTTGCAACAGGTTTTTCCTGTTGCAAAAAGTACCTTCCCTGCAAAATATGGCCCCACAAAAAAACCTAGTATTTTATGGGAGAAAATGCAAGGTGGCTGGTGAGGCTGAGTGCAGTTCCTATTCTAGACACATCCCACTTTTGCTTTGCTGCATGGGTGTCTGGTGAACACATCAATACGTTCATGATATTCTTCACCCCGTGGATATTTTCCTACAAAGACTAGTCACATAGGCTTCTAGGGTGGTTGTATATCTATTCCATCCTGCTGGGCTGTAATCACATCCCACCAGTGACCCCCCTGCTGCTCCCCACCCCTGGCCACATGTCAGGCTTGGACTCAATGGTCTGAAAAGTCTCTTCCAACCTAGACAATTCTATCATTCTGTGATCCTTCCGGACACTTTCCAGAGCAGAGAGATGATGGCTGGTTGATGAAAGGGCAAGCTGTGGGGGAAAAGGCCAAAAAAGGGTAAATGCAGATCAATACTGACATTGCACACAGGTTGTTGTGATTAACAGTTCTTTGTGGATTTTTATTCTATGCAGTCTTTTTTATTGTTTTTTTTGAACGTGTTTATAACTTTGGCAACTGCTGAAGCTTATGCCAATGAGTTCTGCAACCTAATTATAGACTCACAGGAAACAGGACTGAAAGGGAACATCAAGAGGACATCTGGCCCATCACTTGCCCCAAGGCAAGAACAACTACATAATGTCATTTCTGACAGATGTTTGCCTAATGTTTGGATGAAAAAATGTTCTCTTTTGTTTGTTTTTAACATGTTACCTGGTAAGTCAACTGAGGTTTTTACTTTTTTTTAAATGAAGGTAATGCCCCCCCAGTCACTATTTCTGTGTCATTACAGGCTGCTGTCACATTCTCAGGGTCTGATTTTTTTTCCTTTCTGAGGCTGAGAAGTTCTAATCTATTTAGTCTTTGCTCATACATATGCATGCAGGATGTGAAACTCCTGCTGCAGAGCGCTTGCTTCGATCCCTTCAGCAGCTGATACTAACCGTGATAAAAGCCTACAGCTATCTGCAAAATCGTGCAGAAATGGTTGTATCAATGATTTTAGTGCCATAAAACCAAGAGATTTTGGGAATGCTAGGAAAGAAGTGCATAAAAATAAATGCAGTCTAGAGGGCATATCCTGTGTAACCAGAGGGCATTCTTATTTGATAAATTTTGTGATAAAAATTGTGATAAATTAGTGATAAATTAACACTCTCTAAGCATACTGCTTTCATCCCCTGGTGCCAGCATCCACCACTTCAGCCACTCAACACCACAACAGCTTTGCCAAACTGGTCTAATCTTTCAGGAAAACTCCCCCAGGAGTTTTCCATTTCCTGAAAACCCCGAGAGTCCTTTTATAAAGATCAGGCTGTAAAAACGAAAGTGTTATTAGGAGGAGAATATCCAGGTTGCTTTCCAAAGGGCATACTTAAGAAGATAACAGAAATGACAATTTAAAAAAATCCAACTTCATCTCAATCTGTGCGACAAGAGCTTTGTTGATCTTCTGGCTCCTTCAGTTCTACTGCTGCTGCTCCCTGGGACAGCCACTGTCCGCTCGGATTTTCGTGTTAATGCCAAAAAATTAACCAAGCTCTTGCTTTTCATTAATCTTGGAAACTAGTTTGGTACTGACCAACAGCACAGGCTCAGGGTCCACGGTGTGAAAAACACCTGTGAGGAGAGAAGAGCAGAGCAGGCATTATTTTGTGCAATAAACCCGGGGGGGCTTAGAAAAGATATTTGAAAGACATGACTTAGAATGTTTTGGAAATTCTTTCTTACAAAGATGTGAAGAGAACTCTGATGTGCAGCCCTCCCTTACAGTTGATTGGATGATGTAATTTCAGTCTGACTGTGTACATTTTATATATTTTCTGGTTTCTATTGCAAAAGAAAGAAAACACAATGTTGTTACATGTCTAAATAGCCAAGTGGATATTTTGTACTTTGTTAATTTAATCTGTTTTTTAATCTCCCTTTCCTAGATATTAGTATGGGTTCAAGCTTAGGGCAAAGAATGACCATGTGATAAATAAATAAATTCATGCCAGTCCAGAAATAATCTAGTCTCTTACAATCCCAATATTTTCATGCCATATTTTTTCCATATCCACAACATTAAAACTATCGTCATACACAGGCAAGAAAGGAAATAAAAGAATATTTTGTATCCAAAACCAATATCACAAATCCTAGCATGCACAAAACAATTCTAATTTAATTATGTAAAAAACACTTCTGACCTTAATAAGGAACCATAATCTCAAGCAAATCTGAATTGGTTTATACACTGTCAAAACATGAATATCTTCTCTTAGCAGACAAAATGCAACCTGGAGAAATACAGAACGTGCCTGGGAAATTAATAATCTGTTAGTAGAAATTGCAGCAGCAGAGGGAAGCTTTGTAGTTAAAAAAGAAGTTTTCATAGATTAATAACTACTAGTTTATCCCCTCTCTCTCCCTCCCTCTCTCTTTCACAATCCCCTCCTCCCACTCCTTTCCTTACCCACTCAGCTTTCTTGCTAGTTCATTCTAGTTTTTCTTCTAGTACTAAGAGAAATCAAGACTCAGTTCCCACCCACATCTCCTGCCCTGCACAGAGACAATTTGGCAGGCAGGATCTGCCCGTGAAGCAGAGGTTCTTTGCTGTACCGATAAAATCACTGCTTCCTCACTTTCCTAACTCTCCTTGCCACTTCAGACTCAGAGCGTTTTGTAACCTGCAGTGGATCTGTGAGATGTCCATGAAATATGGGACTACTATTTTCGTTTTGCAGACAAGAGCTGGCAGAGTGACCTACCTCAAGCCCCACGTTTTGGGAGAGCCGAGCTGGGATCTGGAGCATGGTTTGGCATCTGGGGAAGGGGAAGAAATGTCAGAGATGAGCAAACCTCTCATGGGGGAAATTAGTAGAGGAAGGTGAAGAACTTGCAAACAATGGAGGGTTAGCAGAGATACAAACCATGAGAAGGAAATATTTAGGTTGCTATGATTTCATGCATCACATTAGAGATAAAATCCTGCAAGTGTTGTGGACAAATTACTGCACTGAAATAGGACTCTGTTAGCTGTGGTTCAGACCAACAGGAACTCTAAATATTTATTTTCCACACTTTAAAAAAAAGCAGAAAGAAAACCCTATACTAAACAGGATGGTGACGTGTTCTCCAATCCTTTCTTCTCAAGGAGCCCAGTTAAAAAAGAATTCTCTCAAAATTTTCAAGTCCACAGGACCCTTGAACGGACTGGGCTGGGAGAGCTCTCTCCCTCGGGCACTGACCTTTATTTAATTTGTGAATATCAGGGAAATTACATGGCCAGCAACCTTTCATTAGGCAGAGAGGAAGAACCAAGGGGCCATATGCCAGGTGACATGAGGTCATCCATGATTAATCAATAAAGGAGTCGGTGCAGGCTAAAGAGAGAGCAACCAGGGCAGGCCAGTCCAAGTTCAGCCAGCATGGGCTGTGGAAAGCAGGTGTCAAAGTGACCTGGACTGGTTTTACTCTTAGAAGAGATTACAGATTTGACAGATAGAGGTAACTGAGCCATCTTCATAAGCTATTGGACTGTATCTTGGGGTTTTTACTAAGAGGGGATCACCAAAGGAAGATGTTTTAATAGGATTACTTAGGAAAAATTACAGAGACAGACACTATTTCCCACTTTGACAGTGAATATGTAGATATTCCCCCAAAAGTATAGATATGACAAACACCGACAGAAGTAAAAAATGTATGGATTGTCAGGTGGAACTGATGGCAAACAAATGATATATTAATAGAGACGAGTGTGCAGACACTGTGCAGGCCTGATGAACAGATGGAAGATGGCAGTGATGCTGGAAAGGTCAGAGTGACAAGTCACCAACTGGCTCAGCATTGTCTCTTAATTCACTGCCAGAGGTAAAAAAAAATGCTTGCATAAAGGAAATAGAGTAGAAGTTTTATTTCTAAAAAGGAAAAGCATTGGTGACAGAAAGACTGGATTAGTGAGTTGTGCAGTGGTTTCTCGCTGAAGATGCAAGCAGAACCGGAGACACAGACACCTGCTCTCAAAAAAGCCCACAAAAGCTCTTCCAACTGAACAAATGCTAAAAGTTTATTGGTGTGGAAGGGGTTTTCCCCAAAACTTACTCAGATGTCTAGAAGTCTACTGCTTGCTCTTCTGTCACAGGTACTGTGTACTTGGCTGATACATGTGTCCACCCACATCCCTCCTGCTTCCTCCTTATTAAACAAGGTGCTGGTGCTCATTCTCTGCAGTGGGGGAGGTGGGTTTTGGGTGCAGTCCCCAGTACAGCAGGCAGGAGGCTCAAGAAAAATTGGATGGAGGCAGTTCCCTGAAGATGGATAATGAAATGGTGGAAGTCACCAGAGCTGCTCGTCAGAGATTTATGTGTTTACAAGCCCCAATGCAGGGAAGATGGATCTGTAGAAGCTGAGAGACAGAAACAACGGGAGCTGTAAGGAGAACAGACCAGGAGAGAGATAAGCAGTTGGCTGCCATCCATTTAAATTCTTATTCTTTCTCTTACTGGAAGAGATGTTGGTGATCACCGTGTCTCCCTTTGGACATAACACAGGGCACAGGGAGCCTCACCCAGAAACTACTCTATAAAACTGTGGCTGCGAAGGAAATTCCATCTTGATTTAAGAGAGGAACAAATGTGACCACAGGCCAGTTTGTACCAGCTTCATGAGATCAGGCTCATAATGTCAGGACTTGCAGCAATGTGACCTTTTTGGAAACAATTTGTTCCCTGAGGTTAAAATGAATATATCTTCCTGTTCTTTGTTTGAATAGCTCCTCAGAACTGCCTTGGAAATCCCCAGCACCTCAGTGTCAAGCTCATCACTTACTAAAACATTTTCCTCATAGAATTTCTCCAAGCAAGAAAGAAAACTACTATATTCAGAGACATCTTGTTTATAAAACAAACATTACTTGAAAGGACCTTGAAAATACTGAACTGTTTTGGTTGAGCCCGGAAGGAAGCAGCTTTTTTTTTTTTTTTTTTTCCCCCTGAAGTGAGTAGAAGGGGTGGCTGGGGTGGGGGATGCGTGACATCTCAATGTCAGCAGATGTGGAAGATGTGCACTGAAATGTGTTTAGCAGTAATGAGATAAAACATAGCTCCCTAAATCTCCTAGGAAGGAAGCAAACATTTCTTCGTATATACCAAAGAAGCTTCTCAGATCTACCTCTTACTCAGAGACATCCTGGAGATTAATATTCTTCCTGTTTCTCTCCACAGGTTCTCATTTTATCCGCCAAACTGTGTTTCAGAGAAGGGGATGCGATACTGGCAACAGTGAATCAGAAATTCTACTGCTGAGGCCCCATTTCCAGCAGTCCAGATGCAAGAAATAGTATATTTTCTATGGTGATCAGTGCATTTGGGAAATGGCATAGCTCCAGAGGAAAATGGAAATACAAGTAATTAATTACTAGTTCTGCTCTCTATTCAAGTGCAGGCAAATAGTCACTCAGTGATATTACTCCAGTCAGTCCTCTTATAATGGCCCTGCTATGCCCTTGATCCTTTCAATTAATGGTGTATTTGCTCACTAATTGTGCCCTAGACTGCAGTTAAATTCTCAAGTACAGTATTTCTATTTTAATCTTTCTTAGAGCCCTGTCAGGTTTGGAGCGTCAACCTCTCTTTTTTTTTTTTTTTTAAATTAATACTCAAATCCCAATATTGTATTGCATGAATATAACATAGGAGAAAATAGAATGAAATCCACATTGTGGACACCCAACTTCTCTTTAGTGTCCCTCACTCAGCAACAAACTTCAGCTGTTGGAAACATCCCTTCTTTTTCATTCATTCTTTTAAAAGTGAATCTCTGTTTTTCATTATTCCATCATTTTCTTAATATTTTAGGTTTTTGAACTGTTTAAAAATCATATTTGCTGCACATCAGAGGAAGCCCAGTGAGCGGGAGAGGAGCCATGCAGAAGGACAGGAGCTCCTGAGGTTTAGTTACTTTTTACTTTGATTTGGTTGGAGAGCTTTTTTGCAGTTTAGCGTTGGTTTGAGCCTGACGAAGCACCAGAATGTTGTTGCTGATGGGCTGATGGGTCTCCTCAAGGGCTGGGACAGCAGCAGCCCCGCAGGTCATCCTGAAGTCCCTACAGAGCAGTCAGGGAACAGTTGGAGAACGCACCTGCCTTCTGAGCAACGCCTCCTGGAGTCTTCCTCAAATGCCAGAGGTAAATATGGGATAAAGCCAGAAACAGACATTTTTCAAGGACTTTGCAAATGTCACTTCAGGAATTCTGGGATGGCTGCTATTAAGGCACGTGAATTGCATGGCTGGGCTGTATTTTGCAGAGGCGTTCTGCTGTCGGGAGCGGTGGGAAGCCATGATGCTGGCACCCACCTATGGAGCTGGAGTATCCCTGAACACGGGACCGTGGTGGATTTTACTCTTTGTGGAGGAACAACAGCCGGGACAACCGCCCAGGGCTCCAGGCCTTCTCTGGCAGCAGCGGCTCTAGACACACAGTGCAGCCACACGAGAGCAGCTGCTCATTTCAAGCTAAAAATAGACCTTTGGATTCATTCCTGAAAAAAAAAAAAAAAGGTCACTGCCAGCAATTTGCTGTGCCATAGCCCTATTTTTCTCTGACTTCTGATTACAGTGCCCAGGGGATGAACAAAATATGTCCTCACAAATGCTCATCTTCGTTTTTTCAAGTACTTTTAAACTACTTTTATTGCATTACCACGCTCAGGCGCTGTACCTGCTCTTCAGCATCTGCTGCCAGTGTTTGCTGTACACTGCAGAGAAGATGCATAAGGCTAATGAAAGATTAGCTTGCAGTGGGAATACAAGTGATAAGAGCTTGATACTTATTAAGTTAATTATTCAATGGAACTGGTTCCTCCCTTATGAATTTCATTTAATCTTAGCAGCACAATTTCCTTCAGAAAACACAATGATCTTAATGAGTCAAATCTGAAGTCTTCTATTCTTTTCAGGTGAGCAGGTTAATTTTCTATATAATTAGTTAATTGCAAAAACTTCAGCTATTGATAGCAAGTTAGAGGGAAATCAGTACAACACCTTGTCCATGTCACTTGAGGTAAATTATCTAAGAAGAGGTTGGCACTGTAAAGACTATGGAAATATTGAAGGTTTTTATAAATTGTTTAGCTTTAAAAAATTAGAAGGGAGCATACATTGAGCAATGACATGAGTTTATTCATTAGTGTTCTTCTCTTCTCTTGTTCACTGAAGTCCTGATGCTTTTTTACTTTTCTTTTTTACTTCTCTCTTCATTGTGCTGTGGGTTACAGATTCCTTTCCATGGCTTGTGTGCTTTTCCATTAGAGATCTGCTTCAAATGCTTTTAACCCCTCAGGTGGTAGACTTTGTAACTCTGCCAGCAGCTCAGCTTCAGAGTATTTCTATTTGGATTTTGAAATGCAAACCACATTTTCTCTTTTCCTTTTTCCAGCCTTGCATGGGAACAATGATCTGCTGTGCTTTCCGATGGCTGGACCAGCCCTGCCTCTTGCTCCCGCAGCTGCACTTGCTGGAAGTCCTTAGTGAAATGGCCATTCTAGGGTGATGCTGTTACTTGTCACTGTCACCATGATCTTCTGCAGTGCATTTGGCATGGATGTCAACACATTGCATCTGCTCTTGGCTCTGTGTTTGGAAATTTCCTTCTCTGTCCAAGATAAGAAACCACGCTGGCCAGACAACTGGTTCAGAATGTCCCCATGAAACTCAGCAGTTTCTATGTGTTTGGAGGGAGCTGAAGAATGGATTCCATGGCTCACATCTTCTACTGGAATGTAGATGACAGAATTTTCAGATGACAAACTAGGCAGAGTTCTGCAACCACAGACCACAGCATCTGGAGGCAGTGGGGCAACAAGTCTCTGAGCTCTGTGCTATCAGTGGTCCTGCGAGCGTGCCCCTTGGACTATGTGGGCACATAGGACAGCGGACAAGCTGGCAGATTTTTTTTCAGTTTTTGGGTAAGAGAGCAGTCCTGCCATTCCCCAAAAACAGAGCCTCAGTTGAAGAGCACGAAATGCTGCTTTTTCTTTGTGCCAATAATGGCCGGAGGCAATGACAGCAGCAGTGTCCTCATTGGGATGCAGCGTTTCCAGCAGTTATTTTAGCAGGTCAGAGGTGACAGATCAGAAGAGAATTTAACTCATTTCAGTGTTGCTGTGGCTGAGATTATTAATGTTGTGGTGCAGTGTATGCACAGACAAGCCCAGGTCCTCCCAGCACCCCTGTGTAACATACAATATTTATCTGAATTAGCAAACACACCATCACAGCCAAGGGTCAACCACGGCACAGTCCAGTGACATTTAAAACAGGGGAAAATGTTCCCAGACCCCCTGAAGAAGTGCTCAGCTCTGCTCCCAAAGGATCCCCGAGCAGCAAGAAGGAGCTGTCAGAGGATTGCAGAGACAGGGGAAGACAGAGGAAACGCTGGCACTTGGCTCTGTGGAGGTCCCCATCTTCAGATTCCACCCCCACCTTTGCCCATTGGGCTGTACCTCCACACTTCAGACCTGCACTTCTGCATAGGCTTGAGCCTCATGTGCTTGAACAAACCACTGACCTGTAAGTGCAAATGCCGTGGTGTGCACCAAACCCATGGAGAGGCCTCAGCACAGGAAGGACATGGACCTGTTGGAATGGGGCCAGAGGAGGCCCCGGAGCTGCTGGGAGGGCTGGAGCCCCTCTGCTGGGAGGGGGGCTGAGAGAGTAGGGAGGGGGGTTCAGCCTGGAGAAGAGAAGGCTCCGGGGAGACCTTAGAGCCACTTCCAGTCCCTCAAGGGGCTCCAGGAGAGATGAGGAGGGACTCTGGATCAGGGAGGGGAGCCAAAGGATGAAGGGGAAGGGTTTGACACTGTAAGAGGGGAGATGGACGTGAGGTGTGGGGAAGAAACTTGTTTGCTGTGAGGGTGGTGAGAGCCTGGAACAGGTTGCCCAGAGAAGCTGTGGCTGCCCCATCTCTGTAGGGGTTCAAGGCCAGGTTGGAGGGGGCTTGGAGCAACCTGGTCTGCTGGGAGGTGTCCCTGACCAGGGCAGGGGATTGGAACAAGATGATCTTTAACCTTCCAACCCAAAGCATTCTGTGATTCTAAGAGATGTCCATGTCTCCTCAGATCTGACCATCACTGGTGGCAGGGAAAGCTGCTGGCCAAAGGTTGGGTGGGTTTTCATTGCCTATGACATGCGTTGCACACAGTGCCAGCTGCTTCTGCACACTGTGCACAGAAACACTCACAGGCTGGGCTTTTAAACTCCCTTATCTAATGTAATGTGGTATTGGTCCTGGAACATACATTCTCCAGAGATGATATATGTAGCCCATAAGGACACATGATGAGTTTTCTTAATGGGCATGAACACTGGTATTGTAAATAGAGTCAATGCAGCATTTGCACATTGTGCTATAGCATTGTCTACTAATTCCATACAAATATTCTGATGACAAGCGACATTTCTACATATGTGTTGATTTAATAATAATGAAAAAAAAAAAGTAATAACCTTCCATTCAACCATTTTCAGTGCCTGAAAAATAAAAGATACTACCAAGTGATTTGAGTAAGCATTTCACCCAATTAATGTAAGCTCTTATTTCATGCATTTTCTTTCTCAACTTGATATCAGGAAAAATACATGTGGAAATTATGCACAAGAGAATATGTCCCAGGACACAGGAGATACTTACAGAAACCTCAATAACTGTCATCAACTTTAATGTAGTCAGGAATTTGATAATAAACCTTCCAAAGAATCACCCACCAAGGATCATTATTATGGCAGTGGAAATATTCATACAGACTTGTTCACTGATTAGAAAATGTTTACCACAATGGTTGTCAAAGGAAAAAAAGCTGCCTTATGGCCTGTGTTATTGTCTCTACAGACAATAATAGCCATTTCCCATACTGGAAAGTTTTCTTATTTTTAACAATAGCATTTTGTCAGCTGTACATGTCACCTGATTTGTTCCACTTACACACTTTAATTTAAGAAAGTGAATAAATTAAACAATGTGACAATGGGTTTCAGTAATTTTTCCAAGTACTTGTTTTAGAAGAGGAAGAGAAAAAAAAGGTAGATTCACCTTGCTCATAAAAAGCTCTTCACTAAAGCGATACTGCCGAAGGAAGGAGACTGTTATTTCTTTAGAGAACTCTTCTCATGCTTAAGAAGGCATATTTGATTTTGTTTGTGTCCCATATACTTGGGGCCAAGTTCAGCCTTGGGAGGAGCGCACAGGCAATTCCTAATGAAGGGGAAGCTCATGCACAGACAGAAGTTGCACATTATTAAACAGTAATTGTTTCAACAAAGCGCTGTTCAACCATATTCAGTAGTGGAGCAGAGTTACATTAATAAATTAAAGTAAAGGACCTCAGGGCCTGGCACACAATTTTTATTTGAATATGTTTAATTGCATTCCTGACTTTTTTTCTCTGAAAATAATCTTTACATAGGGCACTCTCCATTTAAAAATTATACAGAATTATACAGAAGTGTTTGGAAGTGTTCTTTTTAATTCGTCTGAGTGGAAAGCCATGAATCTGAGAGACTTGCATGGAGAGAACAGCTTCATTTTCCACACTGTCTTTTGGAAAACAGTGTCCCAAAGTCCACAGAGAAGAAAAGGATGTTGGAGAAAAAATACATCAAGTAAAAGCCAAGACCAATTCACGGGGACTGTCTGAGATGGTTACTGAAGTACTGTGGAAAATATTTTCTGCGTCCAGTAAGAGTGGCAGAAAATGGAAAAGGCTTTGGAAAGACAGACAAAACTATGACACTGTATTAGAAAACTCTACTAGTTTATTAACATAACACAGAGGAGGAAGGGAAGGGACTCAGATCTAAGTCAGAGGATGATCAGCAGCAGGATAAATCCTGTCAGAATGCATTCTTTCACATCCCTTTAATGCAGCCAGCCCAGCACAGTCAACCTGGTGCAGCAACAACCACTGGACTCAGAATTTTGCTTCTCTCCAGCGACATACCAGTTTATTCCATGAAATGGGAAAATATGGCCAGATGCCACACGCTACAATGGTTTTCTTCAGTTATAGATAATAAATGGACTTCCCCGTGAGAGAATAATGTAACTCACATCGATAGATTTGAGTAATCCTTCTCCAACAGCTAAGTGCATTGGGCAATTCCAGCTCCTTCGACCTTGCAGCTGGGCCGTGTTGCGTGGTTTGTGGTCTCACAAAGATTTACTCATGTTCAGTTTGTCAAACAGACAACTCAGAAAAAAACCCCTTGATTTGTGTTTTCACCTCCTCTTGTCATGTCGTGACTTAATTACTTAATATATTCATAGTATTTTAAGATAAAAAATCTTCACACCACAGACTGTATCACCACCTAAATTAAGCACAACCATGGAGGCAGCTTCTGTACTTTTAATCCAGGAAGACAAAGGTGTTGGCAGAGAGGGTCAGAGAAAAAAGGAATTTTCTGCTTCCAGATTTAGTCTTTAATCACAGTCCCAACAGGGACAGTCTCCCATTGCCTAAGTCCCGTCTCAGTCTGGTAGCTCCTAGGACCAAGGCAGGTATCTCTGTCTGCTTCCACAAATGCACACAAATAGACATGTGAACTTATTCTTCCAGTTTTGTCTGGTACAGATACCATAGCAAAATAAATCAGTTGCTTTCTGTATCTGCAAGATTATGGGTTCATCAGAGAGAGCATTTTTTATTGCACTGCCTTCCTTTATGCATACCAACAGACATCCAAACCCGCTGTCTGCTGAACGTAAGAGACTAATGAGCTATTCATAGATGGTTTTTTAAATGTCAAACATTAAATGAACTGCAGATTTCAGGGTGTCAGTACACTGCTGCACAGATAAGGCTAATGGTCTAACCAACTTTGTGGCTTCACCTTGGCTATCTCTCCATGAATCAGTGGCTTGGACAAATTTGATCTCCATCATGTTTCCAACTCCTCAGAACCAGTGTGTGAACACTGTAGCTTAAGGCTCAGCAGGTTGAAGAGACATTGAAGAAGTTTCTGGACATCAGGAATCACCAGTTATGTTTCCCTACAGATATTAGAAGTCTTGTTAATCCCACAACAGAAACGCACTCTAAAGATCAAGGTTTTTAATAAACTCCTGCACAGCAGCAGGATCACAGAAACTGTTGCACCACAGGGCAGTTGTGAGTCCACAACTGTGAGCTGAGCATTAGAAACCCTTCAGATCACCACAGCAAATCCATTTTTGCTGTAGCTGTCATCATCAAAGCCACAGCTATTGGAATTTCTCAGGAAATAAGCAGGAGGATAGCTACATGCTATTGCAGTGGTGTCTAGAGGACTTAAGTCCTCGAAGTGCATGTCACAGAAAATCCTTGCTCCCAGCAGCTCAGTACTGTTCCTCTGTGCCAGGGCTTTGAGGGTTAGACTCATTAGACTTGATTGCCTTCATGAGCCTCACCTGGTCACTCACACATTTGGCCTCTGGTCTCTATTTAAGGCTGAGTCTGGGCATTCAGACCTCTCCTGAGCTGTGCTGTGGGTGTCCCTGCCTCAAGAGTAAACTTTGAATCCATGTCACAGCTTTGTTCTCTAGTCCCCAAGGACCCCCCTTGCCATGCTTGGGGCTGTTGATGGACCCTCTCACCAGCTGTAGTTGGGCTCTGTAAGGATGTGTGTGGGTTGGTGAGGGACTGCCTTCCCTGGGCTGCTGGCCCCTTGCCCTTTGGGAGCAGCTGGCCCTGGCCAGCACAGGCAAGGTGCTGTCAGTAGGGATCCGGTTTGAAAGCTGTCCATGGCTGCTTTACCCTGCAAGTATTTCAGTTTTTGAAGAGTTTTCTATACTTCACTGGTGGAAAACTGAAAATGGTAAGTTTGAATGTTAACTTTGCTAAGGAAGCCTTCTGTGGTGGCTGCTTTAACTGCTGCAAGCAGTTATGCCAAGAAAGCAAACCCATTGTTCTCTCTAATCCTGGGTTGTCAGGAGGAATTTGAATCTATTTGGCACTTTGATGTGCACCACTAAAGACAGAGGAGTGTGTAGGACACCCTTTGCCCCAGGCCAGGATCAGCTCCAGTTGTATGTTCCTGGGGCAGGTCTTATTCTTGGCGGCAGTGAAGACAGCTCTGCAGACCTCCTGAGGCAACCTGCTCCATCCCTCTTCATCCAGCATTGGAAACCTTCTCTGAACATTTCTTGCCTAAGTTTACCTTTGTTACGCTTGCCCTATCTGTGATGAACATAGAAAACTGTTTATTTAATGTTTTTTGCCAGCCTTTCATGCAGTTGAAGATCATTAACCATGTCCATTGAAACTTCTTTGTGCTCATCATTCCAAATCTCTCCTTGAAGGTAAGATTTTCCTGCTTTTTCATTTTTTTTTGAGGAGGCTTTTTTGTTCTCTCACAGGCTATTGCTTTATCCACCTCTTCCTTGAAGTGCAGCACCAAAACCTGGTCACAATATGCCAAGCTAATACCTTCCCAACACTGACTGCAGCTGGAGGATTTACTTCAGGCATCTCCCAGGTAATGCTCCTCTTGGAGACAATTTTTCACAGCTGTACATTGTTGATTTGGTCTGTTTCTGTCAAGCCCCATGTTCTCTTGTGCATTGTATATAAATGTAGATTGCTCCTGCCCACGTATCTCACTTGCAGCACTTATCAGCTGAGAGCTTCCTGCACTTCCAGTCCACCCAGTATGGCAAAGCTGTTCCTCACTTGGGGTACATCTGCTATCCATTTCGTGTTGGCGCAGTGATCTTTAGGAGGTGTCATCCAGACTATTAAAATACTTGGTTTGGCCAACCTATGCAGATGCATCCCTTCTTCTTGGTAATAAACATTAATAATCTTTCTACAAGGATAGTTTCCAAGCAGGCTTGCACTCTCATATATTACTATTGTTTTACAAACTAAAGAATACTGTATACCTCTAAAAATTGTAATGATTTATTTTAGAGCATGCTTCTCTCATTTCCCTAGGAGAATACTGTCTGAGCTATTTTGACTGTTGTAAGGCTTTTGAATCTGTATCAGCTGGGTCTTCATTAGAAATCATGAGATCGTTAGTGTCCTATGGAGAAAAACCTAGACTGATTTGATGTGATTCATTAAAACCAAGCTGTTTCTAGTTTATCATGCTGACTTCCTTCGCAGTTTTTCTGTAAAGTAAAACTAACTTCACGGATCTTTACCTCCTGGTTGTTTCTTTTGCTGAGGGTGTGTATAACATTGACCCTTTCCTTGTCTTTTGTACTCCACTGGCGCAAGGCAGAAATTAGTGATTATTAACTAATTTGTCCCCTTCTCTGGAGATTTTCAAGATCCGACTGGATGCAGTC
>BJBW01003151.1:161269-181086 GCA_004320125.1 Scolopax mira
CTTCCAACTCCAAAAATTTCAGTGATATTCAGTGAACTATAATCACTACTAATAATTCTCAGATTTCTCCAGTTTTAAATGTTGTTCATTGTTGCCTCTATTTTAAAAAGGGACAGAGATATGACCATTTCTTCTAATAATTGTACTAGCCACCCATTGGTATTTTTTGCTGTTGTTACTGGTTCATTTACCAGTTACTTTCTGCTGGGGGCTTCCTTCCTCCATGGGATACTGAACCAGCATTTCTGGGGGCCATCTTGCTTGATGCTATATTTCCATTACCTCTGTTACCAGCAGTTAATGGTATGATATTCTGAGCACACTCATCTGCTGTATTTTCTCCGATGAGTTATTTGATTCTCTGATTTTCATGTGTCTTCCTTAGTGTGTGAAGTCTAAGAGAAATACACTTTTCCTGTCTTCTACTAAATTATTTGGCGTAGTGATTGCTCCTTGACATCTTTGTGATCTGATTCCTTTTTATCAATATATCTGTAGAAGCTCATTTTAATGGACTTAGTTCATTTGTAAGCAATTCTAGATGGTGTAAGCTGATTAGTATTGTCAGAAATGGAGCTTCCATCACAGCTTAACAGAATTAACAAATGTCAGTAGTTTGCCATTTTCAGACCACACAATTTTCAGAAGGAACAGCCTCTAGTAAGGTTAGGAAAAGAAAAAATAGATTATGTGCTTCAAACTGAAAAAGTAGGAGGCAGCTTCTGCCTCCATTTCTGAAGCACAGTAAGACTCATTGTGCCAGGTTGATTTATCTCCTATGCAGGAAACCACGTAGGAGCAGCACACAATTCCATGTTGGCAGAGAGATCTGCCTGGGTGCTGAGAGGTGCCACTGGGTTACAAGTGTCTAATGTTCCTGCAGGATGATGCTGTACCTTTTCCAGCTTAAATGAACCCACATTCTGGCATAGTAACACTTTATTATGAGGCCAGGGCACTGTTTTCTGCAATCAAACTGAGAAATATTTCCTAATAGAGCATAGGACTGTTGGTTTTTACATTAAGGGATGTTGGATATTTCTTTGAGCTTTTATCTGAGGTTTCTTTGGAATTTAACAGTGAAATCATTTGGCTGTGGTACCTAAGAAAGATTACACTAGATATTTTTTACAGTGCTTGGACTCTGTTAAACTAAAAGCACAGACAACCTTAGGCAAAAAGTGTCATACTCTGATTTGGCATAAAAGTCAGAATAACTGTGTAAAAACAAACAAAAAAAATAATCAGAGTTTTAACATCTAAAAATCTCTCTAAAAGAGGAAATCAATATACAGCAGCCTAATTCCTCCTTTATCCTGTTCTACTACTTATGTTTGCTTCCTGTGCATTCCACACTCAGTGTGTATAGGTTGATGTACTGGAACTGCACACAAGTTAATCTCATTTTGCACTGTTGAGAGAGGCTTTAAAAGGATTTTGCTCTGAGGTTACCTTCCTGCAAGTCAGCCAAGATAAAAAGATGTTTGAGAGGATCATTTATCTATGCTTTTGTGTCAGCTGTCATGTAAAAAATAATTTTACAGAAGTCTGGTGCCCAAATATTTTAATCAAGAGTACATGTTATACACACAAAATATCTATATATGTATACATCCATTATACAAAAAAATAAATCTGTGCCCATGCGTATATGAATATAATGTATGTCTGTTTACATTTCACTTAGGTCAATTTGAACATGCCTGTAAAGAAGGGAAACTTTGGAGAGATACAACTGGTCTGAAATGAGATAAAATGCACATCTGATATGCTGAATGCAAAAAACTTCTGATTGAAAAAAGCTCTAAATTCGCATGAATAGCCCCCTTAATCCATAGCTGTTCTTGAGATGGAAAGGGAGTATCTAACTCTGTTAATGAACTGCATGCTGTTGTGTTGGGTACTTTTGAGGGTAAATCTGATTGCAGCAATGATGCCAACAGCATCGTGGCCTGTGTCGGGAACAATCCTGCCCCAGCAGGACTAGGGCAGTGATGGTTCCCCTGTACTGGACACTAGTGAGGCCCCACCTCAAGGGCTGGGCCCGCTTTCCCACAGGGAAGACCTTGAGGTACTGGAGTGTGTCCAGAGAAGGGCAATGGAGCTGGTGAGGGGTCTGGAGCACAAATCTTATGAGGAGAGGCTGAGGGAGCTGAGGATGTTCAGCCTGGAGAAAAGGAGGCTGAGGGGAGACCTTCTTGCTCTCTACAACTCCCTGAAAGGAGGGTGTAGCCAGGGTGGGATTGGTCTCTTCTGCCAAGGAACAGGTGATGGAACAAGAGGAAAAGGCCTCCCCCTCAAAACCAGGGGAGGTTTGGGATGGATATTGGGGAAAAAATTCTTCCCCAAAAGGGTTGTGAAGCCTTGGCAGAGGCTGCCCAGGGCAGTGGTGGAGTCCCCATCCCTGGAGGGATTTAAAAGCCTAGCAGACGTGGTGCTGAGGGACATGGGTCAGTGGAAACTTGGCAGTGCTGGGTTAATGGTAGGACTTGGTGATCTGAAAGGTCCCTTCCAACCAAACGGAATCCATGATTCCATACCCAGAGAAGTGTGAGGGAGGCACACCAGCAGAAATGCTGCTATCACAGTGCTTCTTTGTGGCACCTGAAAGATGTGGTCTGGAAAAGGGTGTTTAATGCAGAAATAGTCTCAGTCTTCAAGAAAATAGAAATTGCAAGGCTATGGAACAATAACACTAATAAGCCTAATGAGGAGGGACAGAATGGCCTATCTGCCATCAGGCACCTGAGCACATCATGATAAGAAGAGTGAAAAAGTTGAATGCAAGATAAATGTGAAGTGGTGGCTCTTGCTGCAGATCCTGTTTGCACAGATAATCATGATTGACAAATCACTAAGGGTGAAGGGTTTGGCTCTTTTCACAGACTAACTCTTCTGCTGAATTTCAGTACAGGGAAATCATTATATTTGTAGGAAAGATGAAAAGGAGGAGCACAGAGCACCAGCTGTGAGGAGCATCCGCTGGGAGCAGGCAGAGGGGATGCAGAGGGTCTCATTATCCAGCCAGAGAGGGGCATGGGAATCCTTGTAGCCCCTCAGATGGAGCTGCTAGAGATCATTTTGGATGTGAAAGGCTATTATCTGTCCTTATATAGACATTTAAAAAAAAGAGGACAAGTGTCTTGTTGTTCTGATGGTCTGGAAAGTGGTGGTGTGGCAAAGTGTTGAATGTTTGTGGATAAAGAAAAGAGGAAAGAAAAGTGTGTTCATGTAGGGGCTCTGGGACAGGAGTTGCTTTTTCATTTGCTGAGCAATTGATAGGATCATTCATGTAAATTGTGGGTAACATCAAGCTGCACCTCTAGACAGAAAATGACAGGACTTCATTTCATCGTGTCCTTGAGAAATGCCAAGGATGATGGTTTTCACTCAGGAGGAGGGAGGTTTAACAGGAGCAGAAGCACCTGTAGCTTCGTGCCTGGGTGTTACAGGAGGGTGAGGAGATGGGCTGAAGGGTGGAAGGTATCGTGGGCAAGGGAGAGACACACATTTATCAGGTGGTGGAGTTTCTTATTCTAATGAAAGGATGTAATGAGAGTGCCAGAAAAGAGACAATAAGCTAAAAGAAAGCAAAACCCCTCTGTTTTCAGTACGCTCAGGGAGCGGGAGGGGGTAAAGCCTTGGGAAGAAGAGCCAGGAGGAAAAGCAGCGTGGCCACTGAGAGAAACTACATTAAAGGTACAGCAGCAAACCATCCTTTTGTGCAAGAAAGATGAAAAAAGAACAAGATATATTGAAAAAGGCCAACAGAGGCTGAAGTAATAAAATGTAGCCTGAATATCCACCTTTACCTCGAGTTCTGAAGAACTCGAAGGTGATGAGTAGATCTGTCAAAATGTTTTTAATGGAAAAGTTGTGATTTATGAGGTTTTGTTTTTCATCACTTTTTCTCATTGTTTTTTGAAAAATATAAAGCAAAATTTGGTGAGGGAACACTCTGGTTTTTCCCATTTGTGTTATTTTGAATTGAAAATGATGGGGAAAAAGTGGACATTGCTTATATAGTATGTTTTTTAAATATGAGAAAACAAGCCTGTGATTTTTAATTACTGTTAAAACTGGAAGAAAGCTTCAGTAAGAGGGATGAAAGAGAAGTGGGAGCTGTTGCCATTTCTGCTTGTATAATGTGTGCTGACTTTTTTTATCAAGGAAAATAATAATCCATCATATCTTTCCTGTAGGATAGAACTTGGCTATAGGGGGGGAAATTCTCATTTCTCAACTAGTTCTATTCAAACAGATTTTTCAGACCCACAGATTAATTGCATTAATTACATGCTTTCAACCACCTTGCTGTTTCCTGTGGCAGCCCACAGAGAGAAACCAGGGCTCTGAACCTAAAAGCTTCTTCCTGTGTCAGTAACAGTAGGCTGACAGCCCCACACTGCTCTCTGAGGAGACTTTCTGCCTTTAGTAAATACCAGGTATCATCATTAATTTTTTTCAGAATATTGCATGCTGGAGTTTCTTGGTTTTTCTCATGGTGTTCATTTGTTATCGTACTTTTGACCTTCCATGAGACTGGCACAATTGGGTGGAAGAACATGTCAGGTGCTCAAATCTTCAGTTCCCCTTCCTATTTGCCACCTGAGGACACACCGGCAGCTGCCAGACTTTGCCCATGTGGACATCGCATGTGCGTGAAAAATAGGCAATGGCCAAGTGTTGAGGTGGGATGGGACCTCTGGAGGCCATCTGCAACAACCTCCTTGCTCAAACAGGACCACCCAGGTTCAGTTGCCCAGGATCATCTCCAGGTAGCTTCAACTATCTCCAAGTTTGGCTGCCATGTGATGCCATGCACAGACATGCCCAGCAACCCAGCCTAGAGAGACCTGTAATAGACCTTACCATTTTAAAACATTAAATACTTCTAAAGGACATGTTGCAAGAGGAATCACTTGGTTGTTTGAGGCTCCTTTATAAAATACAAGGTGTAAAGAAAAGGAACATGTGAGTAATGTAATAGCACAAAGCCAAGGCTGTAAAAGCTTCAGTAGCTGTAAACCACACCGTGCTGTGTCTCTGCCTCTCAGCTGTATTTTCTGGTAGGTTGGGGAGCAGCCCCCTCGTATGGGAGTGTAATTTGTGAGCACATCTTGTCATCTGCAGTTTGACAGAGGACTTCTGAACAGCTCAAATTGCCCTCTATTCAGCTCACGTTCAGGTGCTGTTAAAAGATGCGTCCTCCATGTAGCTGCAATTCGGGGGAAGATTCAGTGCAAAGAGCTTTCCCATGAAATGTGATGGTACACAGCTCCCTGTGCATCTGGGCTTTATGATTGTGATATTCATTCCTCTCTCAGCTGTCACTCGGTGCCTGCTGCCCTGCATTGATCTTATGGAGTTTGATGGGACTCCATTCCTGAGGACGAGATGAGTGGAAGGGAATTTCCCGATGCTCTCTCCTCACGTGCAGGCTTTGCTGTGTGAGTGTGTCCTCAGTTCCTCACTGTTTCACACTGCTGTGAAAATGTCCTCTTTTAACTAGGAGTGGTTATTTTATATATTCAGACGAGGGTAGACCATGCTTCATTTGTGACCTTTTCAATATTCTGCATTTTGTTTGAGCAGTCACTTTGTCCAGTCCCCAAAGGTTAGTGGGATGTGGTGTGTAAACACAGGACAGTTGGAAAAGCCAAGTAATCAAAGTGCACTTTCATAGCAAAGGTCACAAGCCTATTGCACAGTATATTATTACATACAACATTAATTTCCAGAATTTGCAGGCAGGAACTTGCGCATAGAAGGTGTCTGGATGCCAAAACATAAAAGTCCTCTCCATAAAGAATAACAGTATGGAGAGATTACCTATGAAATATCATGATGATGAAGAGCAGTGACCTGGGAGAGTGTGGTGAACATCGTGTAGACAATAAGAATGAAGCATTTTAAATGATGTGATGGTAAGGACGTCCACTAGCCTTTTGGGCTGCACTAGGCTGACTGTGGCCAGAAGGTTGATGTCGGGATCCAGCTGGGGTACTGAGTCCAGTGCTGGGCTTCCCAGGATATGGGCTTACTGGAGAAACTCCAATGAAGGGCCACAAAGATGAAGGGACAGGAGGATCTCTTGCATGAGGAGAGGCTGAGAGAGCTGGGACTGCTCAGCCTGGACAAAAGCAGGCTCAGGAGGATCTCATCCATCTATAAATAGCTGGTGGGAGGGTGTGAAGAAGTTGGGGCCAGGGTCTTCCCAGTGATGCCCATGGACAGGGTAAGAGGCAATGGGAACAAACTGAAATGCAGGAAATTCAGTCACACATAATATACTCTTTCTCTGTGAGGGTGGCCAAGCACTGCAGCAGGTTGCCCAGAGAAGTTTTGGGGTCTCCAACCTTGGAGACAGTCAAAGTCCAACAGGTCAGTGGAGCACTGAGAGACTTGCAAAGTTTATTGAGCGCCAGCAGATACTGACAGTGCCCCTGGGTATATGAAATACTGCACTAAAGGTGAGCACTGCTTTTGAGTGAATAACTGTTTTAATTAACTTCATTAATGGAGTGGTAATAAATAGTCTTTCATTAATTCATTCTCCTCCATTAAAATATTCACTTTGTTGCTCACTCCTTCTAGCAGAAAAATAGCATTATTTTGTAGGAACTAAAATCCCTCCTCAGTGTACAGGGACTGTTTTCTTCCCAAAGTTACTTAACAGGCAGCGTTTTATGGAGTGAACATCTTCTTTGTGTTTATAATAATAAAACTAAGAAATCAAGTTGGTTCAAAGTAGAAGGATTAATCCCTCCCACTCATCCATTTGAGATATTTTCATACTTTTGCTTCCTCTCTCCTTTCTTCCAGCTTATTTCTTGTTTCATGATGCTGCATCAAGAGATTACATCACACCACCTGTATACTGTATAGAAAACAGTAATCATCCTGTAGTTTTAATGTCAAAATTGCTACTGAGGAACAGAATCAAAGTAGAACAACTGACTTCTTGTTTCCAGAGAGTGGTTCTGAATGCAGATTAAAGGAATTGCTTTGTGGCAGTGTGGATGGAGAAGTGTTGAGCCACCTCATTGCTTGCTGGGACAAGAGCTGTGGTCTCTCCCATAAGAGGTTTCCCATGGGGTGGGGATCCTCTCATCCCTCTGATGTGCCCGTTTACCCTCCCAGCAGCCCTGTCCTCTCCAAATGAGAGGAGCGTGGACACCCCCAGTGAATGATGTTCATGGAGACAGGAGAGAGGGCGGCTGAAGTGCTCCAGGAGGGAATTTGAAACTCAGTTGGATAAAGCACCAGAGACCTCAGTGCCCAGATTTGCCCTGGAATAATGGAGTCCAGTATTTGCAAGCATTTTAATCATATTGACTGGAGAAAATAATTAAATCCATTCAGCTTTAGAGCAGACCCCAGCAGCAGCTTGCTTCACTGTCTTCATTAACTTGGTAGTCAGTGATAACATTGTTTTAGCATTACATGAGTCATCTTTTTGTAATTATTGAAAAGTTAAGCAGACCCTCTCCAGATCAGGAGAAAGGATGTTTTCCTTCTGGTGAACTTAACCATTCAGGAGAAGAAGGTGCAGGAAAATGAGAAACATGGACCTCAGCAGCAGGAGAAGGGAGAAGAAAAGGGATCAGTTTGGGGATGAACCACAAATCCTTGAGACCTCTGTCCTTGGAAATGTCAGATTGTGAATCAGATCTCCAGGGGTATCTTCCCCTCTGGTTCTGAAACCACAGCAAAATCAGAGAGTCATGAAATAATTCAGGTGGAAAGTGTCTGCTGGAGTGTCTGTTCCAACCTACTGCTCAGAGCAGGAGCCCTCAGAGCAGGTTGCTCAGAGCCTTGTCCAGTCAGGTTTTAGTGTCTCCAAGGACATAGTTTCCACGACTTTTCTGTTTTTTTTCTTAAGTCTTGTTAACATTTGACTGCTTTTGTTTTTAAAAAGTCTTTCCTTACATCTAATGGGAGCTTCCCATGTTCCAGCTCATGCTTATTACCTCTTGCCCTGGCACCATAATTCTTCAAAAAAAAGTCTGTTTCTACCTTCTCTAGGGCTCCCTTTGCTTTCTCTTCTTCAGGCTGAAGGGATATATTTCTTTCTGCATCCCAGTGTAATACTTGTGCCTCAGTCACAGCAATTCTGTTCTGTGCTTTACTTTTTTTTTTTTTTTCCCAGATGAGGAGGAACAAGTGTGTCTTTCTGTGGCCAAATATGGCCCCAGGCTAGAGCTTGTGGGACCAGCCTGGCAGGTCCATCAGATGGGTTGGAAGAGGAAACACATGGGTCAGGGCTTTGTCTCAGCTGCAGAAGGGGAGATGGTTGATGCTATTGACTCTACTGTCAGTATTACTGCATTGAAGAGTTATTTGGAGCTTATTTTTGTCAGCATTTACAATCCATAATGATAGATCATGCTTAGCACTATCAATAACAGTGCTGAAGGAATGTATTTTTATGTACTTTCTCAGCTCACAGACGTTTTCCTGTAAACAAAGAGTGGTTTTCATGCAAAATTCTTTTTTTTTTTCTTTTGTGCACATGTGCTGAGCTATATCAAGAGCAGGACTGTGAAACAGATAAAAAGCTGGCCATATGCTTTCTTTATGGTCTCGCAGTGCCTGGAGCCCTCGCAATCTGGCATGGGCTTCTGAGCGAGTATGAGCCACCCGAAGGCTTTTCCATGCTCTGCTGGCTGGAGGCAGTGCTCCTCAGCCCACCAGTATGACCAGTGCCTGGGACGAGGAGGCTACTGGAAAGCAGTTGCTCCCCCTCGGTGGCTCCTCACCTGGGGTGGTGTCTTCTGTCCCAGCAAGGGGTAACTTTAGCTGCTGGTCTGTGGCCAGGGCACAGCCAAAACTGTGCCTGCTCTGATGGTACCTCTCACTTGTAGGTACTTGCACTGCTGGTGACCAGTGTCACCAGTGGATTAGTGCAGTTAGGCATCTAGTGGCACATTTCTGCTTATTACCTGGGAAATCAATCAGTCTTTTTCTCTGCTGACATTGTATCGTCGTTCTTATTTCAGCGAATGGTGTGTTTTAGCAGCCTGGCCAACAGCAATTTAATAGTCTATTTCAATCCAAATGGGAAATTCTTTGTGTTACACTGAAACCTTCTGCCCATTTACATTGATTCTCAATGAAGGAAATTTTAGACTAAAGTCTTGTTTTCTTGTTTTATTAAAAAGCATTAAAAATATTGCTCATAAAATATATATAGGCTTTTGAACTTTTGCTACTGCTGTAGGGATGGATAAATACTCTGTGTTAATAAAAGCCAAGGAGAAATAAAACGGCAGCTTCCAGCATCTTGAAGGCTTACTGTGAGCCAAAAGCATTTCTAATTGCTATCAGTTTTGGGGCATTCCTCCCCAGGCTGGGGCTGGCTGATGAGGGGTCACTTCACGGCGGACCCTGGGGACCACGTGTGGCAGTGGGTGCCCTTGGCCAGGGACCGGGAGTGACAGAGCCCACAGAGAACCAGTGCAAAGCATTTGTGAGGAAGGACAAAACTGATTTATTCTCCCTGAGTTTGAGATGAAGCAGATAAGACACCGCTAAAATTAAAATTTGAGAGCAATTACACTGTCATTTTTCCTCACTGCCTTCTCTGAAAAGAGGCTTAGAATATTGAAACAACAGTCCTGCTCCTGGCACCAACTTCTGTATATAACTTTCCTCCTTATTTCTGACTTTGCAAGAGATTTTGACAACTTCTTGTTGTGCTCAGATCACTCTTTTGGTGCTCTCTGATCCTCCTCTCCTGCTGCCCTGTGCCACTTAGTTTGGTTTGTATGATTTTTGGTTCCTTGGATGGGTACTATATTCTTTTCTGATGAATACACATCAACAGAGCAAGGTCTTCTGCACTAACATGAGCTGCACAGCTACATGCTATTGAGGAAAAGAACCTTGTGGACTTCATCCACAAAAATAAAATACTGAAATTAAAGAGGTGAAAACATGTAATGAGTAGCGATGTAATTCTGGTTGCTATCGACTATGCAGTGTGGCCAAACTGCTGCTTCCTTCAGCACTAAGTCTGATATCAGTCAATTATTTCAATGTTGTCAGGAACCATCAACAGCTCTTATATCCATATCTAGCATTATAGTATATAAACTGTGGAGTAAATAAATCAAACAATATGAAGAACTTACAAATGTGCTATTTCTAAGGGTGCTTTTTTTCACACTTTGTAGGCCATTTGTCTGCTCCACACAATATTTTTTTACAGACTATTTCCATCTGTTTCCCATGGAATTGATAATGTTCTGCACAGCATTTCCCAAGCTCATACACACTGCTGCAATTAAATGCCATTCACAATTCACACCTAATGCATCCTGAGAAAAAAAGAAAAAAACCTCTGGTTAGTTTCTAGCCTAGGTATTTTTGGGTTGTTTCTTTTTTCTCCATATTTGGAACTCGACTTTGCCTGAGATGTATTTTCCACTTTCAGCAGTAGATTTTGGGTTGTGATGGAGAAATAATAGCGTGGGAAGAAAATACATCTATAAGCACAAGCATCATCCACTACTTGGTATTCAAAATACACTGCAAAAATTATAGGATTTTTCTAGCTAAGGCTGAGATTCCCTGAGGGGTAGCCAACTCCTCAGTATTTCTCTGCACTGGTAGTCCCCAGTCAAAGCCTCCAGTGTTCAGAGAGTGCTTCGCCAGGAGGGATCCAGCAAAAGTGCCTTTCAACAGAAAACTTGCCTTTTGACTAAACTTATTTTTTTAAACGTCTGATTTAGTAGGTAATTTCTATACTGTTATCAGAAAACTGGTTATCATTTCACCCAAATTACAAAATGTTTTAATTCTGAAAAACAGGTGCATTTTTCATTGCTTTGAAATTTTCTTGCCTCGTATTCTGGATCTTCTTGGTGCAATTAACTCATGGAGACCCCCACAGCCCCCACCTACTATAGGTCACCCCTGCAGTGAGGATGTTCAGAGGAGCAGTCCTCAGCATGTTTCACCAGGCGAAGGTGCTCTTGGACCTTATAGACTTTAGCGCGCCTTTTCAGAAGGAACAGTGGGGTTCACAGAAATATTTGCAGATTTTTCTGGGTGAAGGTACCAGGTGTGGTGGTGCAGGTCCATCAGCAACTGTCAGGTTGTCAAATCATGCCCTGGGCAATTACTGAAGCCTTTTCAGGAAAACTCCTATTCTCACTACTCCAAGTCCTCTTTTAATTCCTAGCCTGTATTTTTTCCTGGCCAGTTTGCATCCTTTGCTCTTGGAGAGATGTTTTGCTTGCCCAGTATCATACACCCTGCAGCCACGTCCCTGCAGCTTGCAGTTTCCTGATCTTCCAGATCCGACCTCCAGAACTGCCATTTAGAGTTGGGGTTTTTTTGAGTAGTTTTTATGTTATGCCATGTGAATATATATGTATATACAAGGATACGTGTGCAACTCTACATACACATGTGACTGACTCACCCTCGTCTCTGGGCCCTTCTCTTGGCAGGGCTCTCTGCACTCCCCCACATTCACCTCCTGTGCATGGTTTTCCCTTGAGGTCAGCATCTCTGATGATCCTGAGCTTGGTTATACGCAGCAGGGTATTTTATTTTTTTTGCTTTCCTATCGTTGCTTTCATTCACCTCATCCCTGGGAACCAGAAGAACAGTTCTTTAAATCAAAGACATACTTATTGCTAACAGGAACTGCAGCTAAAGCTGAGCCACCCACCACTATTTTCAGTTCTTTTAGCTGGCTCGGTGCTTTTCTTTCTCCACCCTCCTTATGAAGCAAATGTGGCTACTTATTCTCTTAGAAGGCAGATCTACAAATAGAAGTGAACAGAGTTATTAACTTAAGCCCCGTGCTATTTGCACACGGAGGCTGGAGGTTTGCTGAGTGGAGCTGGTTCCCTGCTCCGAGGAGATGAGAGAGCTCTCAAGTCAACATTGACAGCAGCGAGAGCTGGGATGGACACTGGTGTCTCTATCTCATTTTATGATTAAAAAAATATGCGTAGGGCCTTCACGCTCCAGCTTTTCTGAATGTGTTTACTCTGCAAAAGATACAGGCCACCAAATTCCAAAAATAGTTTTAGGAGACGCCTGTATCTCCAGCTCTGTGCTGTCATTGTTCCTCCAGCTCCAGGACCGACAATCTCACCTTGAATGCCAGCTTCAGAAACGATGGAAAATAACAGAAGCCTCAGCTCCCATGAAAAATGTTGAGAGCATGGCAGGCCCAAGCACAGTTGGCAATAGGGATTTCTTGAGAGGACAGACTTAAACAAGCAAAACCATTTACTTAGGTGTGGAAAAAAAAAAGAAAAGATGGAAGGAATGCTTTAAAAAACGTGGTGGTTCATTAAGCAGATATTGCAGATAATGACTTTAATACACATGGAAAGACAAGATTATGAATAAGTGATGGAGTTTTCAGAGGACAGTACAGAGACACAGGGGCATTAGTAGAACCAGCTCTGTCCCCCAGACAATTTGGGAAGGTCCATGAGAAGCTGTTGAGCCTTCAATGTAATCTCCTTTCAAACCCATAAAATCTTTAGTCCTCTGCTGTGTCCTGCCTAACCTTCCATCTAACTGTCTGCACCGATGAAAGATTTTTCCAGAAAAATCCAGGAAAAGCTTTATTCTGAATTAAATCCAATTTACCTGGTTTTTATTTGTGGCACATAATTCCTCACCCTTGAGGGTCCCTGTCTGGGTAACTTGCTTAACTACTCCCATGGCAAAGCGTTGGTTTCCTTATACCTAGTGCAAGTTTCCCCTCTTGCAGCTTGTGTCCACTGCCTTGTTACCCTTCACAGAGCACATCTGAGAAGGGTCTGGCTCTGTCTTCTCCATAACTACCCTTCGGGTAACTGAAGACAGGAATCAAATCACTCCTTCCCCTTCTCTTCTCTTGGCCTGTTGCAGGGGGTTATTCCATCTCAGGTGTAAAACTGCATTTCTCCTTGTTCAGCTCTGAAGACTTCACACCACTGCTCTGTGACCCTGTAGTTTCACCCATGCCCACCCTCTCCTCCAGCCCATATCTCACCAGATTCATTTATAATCCTGACATGAGATTGTCCCCAAAGCCTTGCTAACCTCGGAGGCAGTGACAACCTGCTGCTCTCCCACTGCCTGCAGAGCCTTTCACCACAGGAGGCCCTCAAGTTGGCCAGCGAACAGCTTGTCTTCAGACATCTGTGCTGGGTGTCCCCAAAGGCTGCTCTCTTCTGACTGCCCAGGAATGGTTTCTAGGGGACTGGCAGACAAGGGACAAATGTTTCTGCATAATTCAACAGTCCCCATAAATTTTGCACCTTCTTGGTAGCCTGTAGTGCTGCAGGCATGGGGTTGACTCTAATGTCATCTGAACTTCCCTTACCTTTGCTATCTGAGTGATGGGATTCTGTTCCTGGTGTCTTTATTTTGTTCTTCTATTTTGAGCCCACCTCATCTGTTTTTTGCTGAGTTTGCAGATGAGACCGAGCTCTTCTGGGGTACTTGGATGCTGCCCCAATGTCAAGGAACCCCAGACGGACCTCCCCAGACACAGTGTGAAAGGATAAGGGTAGTAATTGAGCTCTGATATCTTTCTGGTTATAGATCACTGTTTCTTTCTGTTTTGTAAGTCACAAAACCATTTTTAATACATTCTCTTGAATGGGTTATTTTACCACAAAAGAAACATTTCCCCATCTACCTACCCTTGTCTTTGTGCCCTCTCTGGCACTACACGGGTGCGTACAGCTCTGCTCATCCCAGGAGGAGAGAACAACCCCTTTTCCTTCAGGCTGGCAGCCCTGTCCCCTTCTGCTCCAGCACTGTGTAATGCTCATGTGAGGAATTCCTTTAAACTCCATCATTACCCCCTTTACACACTGTGCACAAACTCTGTTGCTGGCAGACTCTTCAAATTAGAGCTTTCTGTGCCTTTCATCAGTGGGGTTTGCTTTCCCAGAGCATGTCTGGGTGGTGTGTCTGTGCACGTGGTCCAGGCAACGGCTCTCATTCATTATACTTGGTCTGGAGTGGGGGAATACATAGATTTATTTTGCAAAAGTACATTTTGGGGATGGAGGGACTTTCAGGGCAATCTCAGAAATGATGCAAAAAATGGTCACAGTTATTCTTCCGTCTGTCACTTACATTCCTACATATGGTTGTAATTTGCAAAGTAAAATTCACCACTGACTTCATAGATCTGATTCTTTTGAAAGTTAATAACGTTTGCTTATATTTCTGCAGCAGAACTTTATTAAATAAGATTTTCAGCCTAACTAAACCATTTCAGGATTTCAGCTTCCTGTCAACCAAAGATAAGTCTGAAATGTAAAATGAGGTAATAGCCATAGAAATGCAGACTATATTTATAGAGGTTTTTATAACTTCTGTATTGTTTTAATTTCAATTCTATTTTCTTTTATGATATACTTTAAAGGGGGGAAGGGAGGGAAATGCAAGCAACAGTTACTGGGAACTGTGAACCTGATATATTTAATAAAATCTTAAATTGCAAGTTATATTACATGTAGTGAAGAGTACAGTTAGGCCATGGTCAAGTTCATAAAACCAAAATGTGCCCAAAGAATAACAAACTTTGAATTTTATACTAGTTTATTACAGATATAAACTTAATCTCCAGAAAAGATCTCCGAGAAAACTTAGGCTTTTCAGAATGGTCTTACCTTCTCCCAAACATGAGGACGGATTGTTTAGAAGGCAAAGAGGGTGGTACATCCCAGCACAGGCAGGAGTGATGGGACAGTGTGGGATTTACTCTTTGTCTTCCTGAAAAAAAACCTTCAGGATGAGCCTGCAGGAAGAGAATGCTTCAGTTAAGCAATGACATCTTTAATTTAAAATTATATATATATATATATATATATATATATATATATATATAGTTGGTGGAAGAGACTGGTTACCTATTTCAGAGACTGTGTTTACAAATATTTTCTTCAGTGGCAGAGCTTATTTACAGTCTTCCTCCTTCTCCCTACTTCATCTCTTCACATCATTCCGGCCTCCTTTTGTCTGTCACTGACATATTGCCAGTGCACAGATTTGTAGACCTATAAAGAGACATGAATTGAAAAGAAAAAAAGTTATTACTTTTTTACGTTATTTCAGAGATCCAGTTCCAGTGTGACCTTCTACCAGTAAAGGTGCCCTGAACTCCATCATGCAGCTGGGATGACTGGAAAAGTAGGGATTTTCTTAAATATATTGGAAACAAACACAGTTTTTTTATTTGTTTCTCATCTCAGTCTTGTTCCAATTCTTATTATTTGTAGTAAACTTTGATTGTTCTTTACGTGCTCAAAACAAACAAGACTGTTCTGAGATGTATACTTGCCAATATTTTACGTTTTTATATAAATCTTCCTATATTGTCTTTATAGACAATACAGGGTCTGTGCTGTGTAGGCCAGAGCACGGTACCAGCACAGTTGAGTGCACAAGTCATATTTTACTGGGAGAGAGCACCAGACCTTTGTGGAAAGGTTCCTCTGCTGTGCAAAAAATATGCCACTGGGATGATTGCTGCCCTTCCTGGGGTTTTGGGTGAAAGAGTCCTGGTGTGACCAGGAGAGTGATCACACACGGTCAGAGAAGGCCTTGCTGTCCCACCTGAGGCAGACAGACCCCAGGAAGGGTGTGTGGAAGATGAACATTACCCCATGCCCCAACAGCCTGTGCAGTGAGGGCATCTGAGGCCAAAGATGTGTTTTTACGCATTAAATAACCTCCAATAGGTTTTTCTTCCATGAGGCTGAAGTCAGTTTTTGCAGTGAATGCTGCTTAGAGCATCAGCAATGTCTGATGTTCCACAGTTCAGAGGAGTTGGAAGTGGTGCCTCTGTTGCCATGGGTTGATGCTGTCACCCACCCTGCTCTGAGCTGGGCTCTGCTCACCGTCTGCTTCAGGTGGGCTCAGAGCCACCTCCGGACCAGCTCAGCCAGGGACTTGTGGGGAGGGATGAAGCTTCGAGGTCCAGCATGGATGGGGGTGAGATGTGCTTGGAGATGCCAGGCTTAGCACCAGAAATGTTGACTAGAGGGAAACAACAGTTTGTTCATCCAAAGGAGTTTCTCTTGAAATCAGCAGGAATTTTGAGATTTTGGGGTACCTGTGCTTTTACTGGAGCTTTTGCTTGTGTAGGAACATGTAGGAACTCGCATTCTACCCAAGCAGTGCTTTTCCCAAAGAAAGAGTTTTTGGATGGAAAACCAAGTGATTGCCTGTTCAAGCACCTGGTAGGTCAGATCACACTGTTTGTGGGAAGGGAGCGGGGTTGTTCCCAGCACACACAGAGCAGCAGTGAGGTTTATTGCAGATTCAGTGTTCATATGGAGGTTTGTCTTTGGCTCAGGTCAATTTCTTGAATATATTTCCTGACATTCTTGTAACCATTGGTAAAACTTCCAAATGTAAGACAAGGAAAAAAAAATAGATGAAACAATGACTTTATTTATCTCATTATTTTTTTTATAACTTCCTTAAAAAACAAAACAGTTGAAACAGACCACCGTAATTTGTGAAATTCGTCAGGGATGTCTCCTAATGCGAATATAATATACAACTGAAATATCCCTCCATACAGATGTTAAAGATACACTTATTACCTTCAGTTTATTTCCCACTCATTTAATTCAGAATTTTTATTTTTTTTTTCTCTCATGTGAATTAATTCTGTGACTTCCAGGGATGCCTATGCAAATGATCCTGATCAAAATCGCAATCTGTTTGCTTCGCCAGGACAAATCTCTTGAGACTGCGAAATTCGTGCCTTGAACATCACATCTCAGATTCTATTTTTGTCCTTTATTTTAAGGAAGCATCGTTCATCTATTTCATTTATTCATGAAATAGCATCTTCTCCTGTCCTGCAGTGACACAGTTAGTTTCCCTCACGCCACTTGGCATACACCTCTTTAAAACATCAAATGCTTCTAAGCTGGTCAGAAAATGATCTCTCATTATCTTCTGTTAATTGATTCGAGGGTTTGGATAGGATGCAGCATCTTTTATTAGCCCAGCTAATGGTGGAAGGAAGAAGTAGTCATGCAAGCTCTCTGCAGGCTGGCAGCACAGACAGCAAAACTCTTCCAGCCATCACTCCTTGCTCGTGGTGACAGTGATGCTCTGGCTGTCACCCTCGGCTTCACCCCCAGTGCACCTTTTTATTGCCCTGTTGGGCTGTTCAGGCTGTTCCCCAGTTTATGATGCTCATGTGGGTGCCCCACAAATCTCAGAGTTGGGGTTGCTCAGCCTGGAGAGGAGAAGGCTCCAGGAAGACCTTAGAACCCCTTCCAGTCCCTCAAGGGGCTCCAGGAGAGATGGGGAGGGACTCTGGATCAGGAAGGGGAGCCATAGGATGAGGGGGAAGGGCTTGACACTGAAAGAGGGGAGATTGAGATGAAATCTCAGGAGGAAATTACTTGCTGTGAGGGTGGTGAGAGCCCAGGTAGCCCAGAGAAGCTGTGGCTGCCCCATCCCTGGAGGGGTTCCAGGGCAGGTTGGAGGGAGCTTGGAGCAACCTGGTGTGGTGGGAGGCGTCCCTGCCCAGGGCAGGGGGTGGCACTAGGGTGGGCTTTAAGGTCCCTTCCCCAGAATCATTCTCTGATTCTCCGATCCTGTGATAACAGATAAGCAAATGCTATCCCTGTGTTCCTCTCAGCTTTCTGTGCTTCAATGCAAGCAGAGCACACTTGTAGCAGACAGTATGTTTTACTGGCTAAATTCAGTTCCTCACAAAATAAAAATCCAAACCGCTATGTGTAGTGTTACCACAGCAGTAACTCTCTTTTCCTGGGAAAGGTTGTTCCAGTTTTATACTGGATCTGATGGGAGGTTTCTATGAATGAGCAATAATTCATCAGGACACGCCAGTGCAGTGTTTCTGACACATCCACACATCCCAACGAAATTGCTGGCTCTGAATATCCAGCTTTATCTGGAGCTGCACAAGGTTCTCCTGTTACTCTTTATAAACCACATCAATAGGTGAAGTATTTTATTTTGGGTATTTTGCCCGCATCAAGATTTATTCGTGTTCTTTTGCAATTCCTCAAAAGCGATGCCCGTGAAGCAGAACAGATTTGGGGTGTGTTACATCTGAGGTCTTCTGCACAGCGCCCAGGTTTCCAAATCATGGCGAGAACACCAAAGCCAATTGATTCACACTCACGTCAGACAATCCATCACTGCTTCAGCCAGGCTTCCTCTGTGAGCGCTGGGCACTTTTTTTTCCATCGGTGGATGTCCTGTTATCTCAAAAATGCTGTATTTTATGTTACTCTTCTCTAGGAAATGTTTCCAGCAGCAGCCTGTCAGCAGAACAGAAGGAGAAGGATGAGGACATTGCAGCCAGCCCCGGGGCAGTGGAAGGTTCCAGACGAGACTGTGGTGAGTCCCCAGCAAATGAGCAGAGGGACCAGGGCTCCCCCTTCCCCCAAAGTGTCCCCAGTCACAGGAGCAGAGTAATGTCCATGGAGTCCAGAGTACACCTCCCAGAGAGAGAACATCTCAGACCAGACATCAGGTTTGTGCTATGTCAGAAGAGCCTACAGGATCCTTAAAATCCAATTAAAGTTTTAAGATAGTTACCAAAAAACTGACAGAGATTAATTAAATAAATGCACGTTTAATAATTTATTTTGTCCTGTAATAAAGGAGATTATGCCAGTTACTGCAACTGTACACCTAAATCAGAGGTATTTTTTCCATAGATGTCTCCAGTTTTAATAAGGTCTTGAAAATTGAGTTAAGCTATTCTATTAAGTAGTTTTATTAATTCAGTTCAGTTATTCAAATTTTATCTTACTCTATGACTTATTGTATGCACAAAAAATTGATCTAGGTCCTTATTTTCATTTTGAAGCTTGGACAGAGATAAGCAGTAAATATTTCAGTTAACTTAATGTACTTAAGTAGTGAAGAGAGCTCAGAGACATAAGTACCAAATCTGTGAAATCATGGAACACCTGACAGAAAGACTTTTTAAAAGCTTATTTTTTAATTCTACTTTACTCTTGTTTTTCCTAAACAGGAGATTACCCAAAATCAATAATGAGAGTTTAAAGGTCAGGAAGAAGACCATCTCAGACTTGGGTCTTAATTTCAGGGCCAATTTGCTTTGCATCCCAGTAATCTGTTATTTGAGTTTTAGCAGATCTGACAGCTAATTAATTATAAAGGAAGATTGGAGAGTGGACAGCAGCAGTGGCACAAGAGGATTCATCTTTTCTGTCAACTGACTAATGTGTATCCGTTCTCCTGACATAGAAAAGAATACTTCTAGTAAATCTTTGTCCATCTTCCATCTCCAGAAAGGAAATCAGACATGACATTAACAATTGCCTCTGTATTCTCTGGGAAATGCACTCTTAAATCCAAGACATGGAAATATATTAGCACTTCAGTATCGCATATTTCTTTCCAGCTCTGTGGTTCATGTTATATGAAAAATATATAAAACTCTGTAAGCAGACAGTGTGTAAACAGGTAGGATCAGTGCAGGCCATAGGGATGAAAACATAGAATCACAGAATCATCTGGGCTGGAAGGGACCTCCAAAGGCCATCTAGTCCGACTCCCCCGCAGCCAGCAGGGCACCGCCAACTAGTCCAGGTTACCCAGGGCCTTGTCCAGCCTCACCTTGAATGTCTCCAGGGAAGGGGCCTCAACCACCTCCCTGGGCAACCTGTCCCAGTGCTCCACCACCTTCATTGGAAAGAACTTAGTCTTAAGATCCAATCTACATCTGTTTTTCTTCAGTTTAAGCCCATTGCCCCTCGTCCTGTCACTGCAGACTTTTGGAAACAGACTCTCCCCAGCCTTCCTGTAGCCCCCTC